>JARBWK010000008.1:95735384-95918051 GCA_030556195.1 Anolis apletophallus
CTATCACAGATTTTATATATTTGTCAATTTTTATTACAACCTTTTCCTTCCATTTTCATGGTAAAAAACTGTTTTTATTTTATTATTTTAGCCCAGATATTTCTCTTCCACTTCAATCTTTATTTTCCTATAAACTTTTGTACCTTGTCACATTCACAAACTTCATATAGCCTTCAGATTCAAGCAGTCTCCCCACTCACCCACTGCATGACATGACCTAATTTTTTTGCACATACCTTCTTGAGACCTCGTTGGATGCTGCAGTTTTTGCACGGGACCACCTTGGAGTCCCAGTGTTCTGCGGCTCCACATGTCAGGCAGAGATCCGGGTCACATTCACGCACAGCCAGATAGCAGGGGCATTGCTTGGTGTTGCACTGGGTCTTACACCTACAGCCTGGGAATCGGTTTTGACCTTGTCGAAGAAACAGACACACTTTAAAAAGAGGACTGCCTTGAATGTGATTGAGAAACAGAACTATCCCACCTAAGGAGGAAGTGCCCGCCCTTGCTAGAAAGCCACATTATAAAATATGTAAAATCTGGCCCAGTGCCTTGTTCCTTACAGTCAGGATTGCACTGGCAGAACTTTTCGCAGAAATTCTGGGTCATGATGCAAGGACAAGAGTTGTCACAAGGGTGGTCTGGGTGGTCACAGGGCTGGTAGTTGAACACTTGAGTGGATGAATTGTCTACCAAAAGAGGATGGTGAAAAAACTATGAGCCAACTATCATGAAAGTTCAGTTCTGCAAAAAAATGCAGGCTACAGACATCAGCAGATGGCAGGGTGCCCCACATGCAAAGGGCCTTGGCAAGCTTTAGCCAGAGCTGGAATGCGACGGAAAGCAATGCCAGCTTGGATTACTGAAGTGACTCTTTCAAAATACCAGATGGGGGGTTTTTTTTCATCTAGGGTGTTGATTTTTATCATTTAGTACTATGAAAGAATACTTGTTCAGGGTTCAACAGTACTACAGATGGCTTGGTTATCACAGGATTTGTTGCATTGTCAGCTGCTTGGAACACCCCAACAGTTTCTCAATAAGTTAGACTAACAGGGCTGGCAGCTGGGCACGGCTAATCTAACACACATGACACTCCACTTCTACTCTCCAGACAGATATGGCCAAAAGGGGAGCCTGGACATTGTGCTGAGAGGACACCGTTTACCTTTTTTAAGCTGGATCTTCCTACAATGAGCAGCCCAGAGCCTTTATTGGAGAGAGGAAGAGAGGAAGAAAAATAATGCCTCTGTTTTAATATTGAAACACATTTGGGAACCTCACTTCTTAGCCCTTTTGCCAGATCCTTCTGACACCAGAAGAGAAATTAGAAAAAGGGGGACAGCATGGTCAGAATGGGCAATTTATTCTCACAGAATAACATTCAGTGAGAGACAGATAGGGAGCCACTAAACAAGTGACTGTTAAGCCTTTACCTTAAGATGTGCAGAACAACAGAGTGGAAAACAACTTGGATTGCTTTTGTTTTAGGCAATCATGACTCACCCCTAGGCTACGCTACCTTTAATGTTAAGCCTTAAGAACAATCAGGTTCTGCATTCAAGACAGGAGAGAAACACGTGTCCTTCCATAATGTACCTCAAACCCCATCAACCCCATCCAGGACAACCAATGGCAGGGACTACGGAACTATCGTAGTCCAACAACATATGACAGAGACATTACTTGTATAATACAACTTCTCATATACCTCCCACTAGGCATGCCCCTCTGGCCACATACCTGTGCTTCCTCTTCTTTTTTTGGGAGGGATTCAAGAGTTCATTGGCTGGCAGCTTTGTTATCAAGGACTCCTTGACTGCAAACTGAAAGACCTGCCAGAAGAGAAATGCACCTCAGAAAAACTGATCTAAGGCTGAAAAAATGCCCATCATTTGTAAGCCAATCCTCCAAAACAAAATGAGGGGCCATACCTGCTTGCATGTTTTGGTTCCTAGGAGCCGAGCAATTGAGCAGAAATTATTGAAGTAAGTCCCATGGAAGACGCGGAAAAGGGACTCTTCAGCCCCTGTCCACTCAACAGGCTCCAGGGGCATGTCCGACATAAAGGGCTGTGAAGTGGCGGGGCTCAACTTTGGCTTGGTTGGGGTCTGACAACGTGAGTTTGCCTCTGGCACAAGAGAACAAAGGCAAAGATTGTGAAAACATGTTCTTAAAAGTGAGGCCTAACAGTTATGACCTGGGGCATGAATCAAATCATGTATGCCTGCTTCCAAAGCTTTTGTTCTTTCTAAAAAGTGTGTGGGCTGGCCCTAGTAAAAGAGAGCACTCTGTTAAGGACATTAACTTTGGACTTGAGCCAGGGCGTTGAAAACAGATTTGGGGACTATGCTCTAGCACAGGGCTGTCCAACTGGCGGCCCCGGGGCCGGATCCGGCCCCGTAGCCTGTTGGACACGGCCCCACCTATGCCCTCAGCCGCCATTTTGAATTTTTTAAAAAAATTGATTTTTTTTTAAAAAGGCGGCCGGGGGGGAGGGGGAGGCAGGGCAGGGAGGAGGAAGAGAGCTGGCTCCTCCTCCTTCGCCCTTCCTCCTTCCCCTCCTGCACCGCGGCTCACGATTGAGCCGCAGGCGTCCGCGGGGGAGGAGGAGGGGCGAAGGAGGAGGAAGTCAGCTGGCTGCTTTCTTCCTCCTTCGCCTCCTCCTTCCCTCCCGCCGGGCGCTCGGGATCGGGGCAGGGCGGCGCGCGGGAAAGAGGGAGAAAGGAGAAGCCAGTCAGCTGACGCGCGCAGGATCCCAGGCGTCGGCGTGCGCTGCTGAGGAGGAGAGAGAGAGAAGCCAGTCAGCTGACTGGCATCTCTCTCTCTCTCTCTCTCTCTTTCCCACGCGCCCAGGCGTCGGCGCGCGGGAGGGAGAGAGAGAGAAAGCCAGTCAGCTGACTGGCATCTCTCTCTCTCTCTCCCCCGCGCCCCAGGCGTCGGCGCGCGCGGGAGGGAGAGAGAGAGAGAGAAGCCAGTCAGCTGACTGGCATCTCTCTCTCTCTCCGCGCGCCCAGGCGTCGGGCGCTTGTGAGGAAGGAGAGAGAGAGAGAGAAGCCAGTCAGCTGACTGGCATCTCTCTCTCTCTCTCTCTCTCCCCCTCGCGCCCCGGCATCGGCGCGCGCGCAAGGATGGAGAGAGAGAGAGAGAGAAGCCAGTCAGCTGACTGGCATCTCTCTCTCTCTCTCTCTCCCTGCGCGCCCAGGCGTCGGCGCGCGCGCGGGGAGGGAGAGAGAGAGAGAGAGAAGCCAGTCAGCTGACTGGCATCTCTCTCTCTCCTTCCCCGCGCGCCCAGGGGGCGGGGCTGGGGGAGGGGCCTGGGGCGGGGCCTGGGGCTGGGGCTGGGGGCGGGGCCGAACGGCCCCCCAGGTCATCAGTGACCTCAAGTCCGGCCCTTGGCCGGTTAGAAGTTGGACAGCACTGCTCTAGCACAGTGGTTCCCAAACATTTTTGGCCTACCGCCCCCTTTCCAGAAAAAAATGTATTCACCGCCCCCCTAGAAATTATTTTTAAATTTTTTTAATAGCAATTAACAGAAAGATATATGTATTAATGTTTCTACCTTTTTCGTAAAATTAAATGTTTTAATGTGTTTTAATTTTAATGTTATTTTAATTGCATGTTTTTATGGCATTGAAAAAAGAAGGGGCTGGCACTGGACAAGCGAGGCCCACCTTGAAAAGCGCCTCCCACTCGCCCCGCGCCCAGCAAGACGCATTTGCGAGGACATCCCATTGGAAGAAAGAGGCAATACACAGGACTGTGCCATGGGCGGGGTTGACGAGGAGGCGCGCACTGAGGTTTCCACGGCAACGCCTGCCCAGGGATCGCACGCTTGCGACTGTGTCCCTGCAAGTTGGAATCCCTGGGCAGACGTTGCCATGGAAACTGCAGCGCACGCCTCTTTCCTCTCATCAACCCCACCCACAGCGCAGTCCTGTGTATTGCCTCTTTCTTCCAACGGGTATGTCCTCGCAAGCGCGCAACCCTGCAAGTGGCAAGCAAGCCTGGCTCACGCCACTGCTCCCTTACAGGGGTTCAGTGCCCCCCAAATTCTCCTGAGCCTCCCAGCGCCCCCTTGGATTGCCTCACCGCCCACCAGGGGGTGGTACCGCCCACTTTGGGAACCACTGCTCTAGGACAATGAAGCTATGGATGAACATGGTGAAAAAGCAGACAGGTTATCTATGGACCTGCCAACTTGTCAATCTATAAAAGCACAGGTATTTTCCAAGTGGAAGCTGATAGGTATCATGGTTTCTGCTACTTTGCCATCTTCGCTTCCCACAAGGCAATGGGACACATAGTTTCACATACCGGAAGAGCTAGAGGCCCAGTCATTGCCTGTATCTTTGTCACTGTCCCCTTCTTTTGTTTCGTTGCTCGTGGAAGCTGATGCATTAGAGGAGGAGGAGGGGGCATTGAGTGTGGGGTGTTTGCGTCGACGCCGTCCAGATAACTTTGATCGTGGGTTGTGTAGTATAGCAAATTCCTTGGCTCCCTCCTATAATTAAAAGATCGTTAAAATACACACAGGAAAAAGAGCCACCAGATAGGCAACTGGATGAAAACAAAACTAATCCAGAAGGAATAATGGAAGAATGAAAGCCGGCACCTTTGGGTCCCCGAGAACAGAAATTACCTTCACAACTGTCTGCTTCTTAGAGCTAACATTTTACTTTTCTACAGATTTTTTTACCAAGTACCTTTCCAAAGTAGGACACCACACCACAACAAATCTGTTAAGTGTTGAAGGTACTGGGTAAGTCTTTTTATGGCTTGTTTTTTGCTCTTATAACACTAATGGGGGCACTCACTCCTCTGGAATACCTCTAAATATTCTGAGCATGAGAGATCTCAATCCAAACAGCCTGCAAGTGCCCTGGCTACATAACTCTCTACTAACTTACCAACCACAAAAAGCAGTCTGGCCCACAGGGTTCCATTTCAATCTTAGTCTCTCTGTTTTTCCGCTTGTAAACATTAGGCGTAGCATGGAAGGCTAAAAAACAGGAAAAATTTTGTTGTTGTTAGAATAGGAAACTGTTACAAAAACATACGGTTCTGTTCCTAAATATAACGCTTCCTTCCAGTTTTCCTAAGAACAACCCCTCAAACCACCACTACTTTCTACTACTGCCACTCTGTTAAAAATGGATAACCACACCCAGGTTTAGACAAATTTTGATCTAGCATCACAGTAGCATGACATGGTGGCAGAAAGAGAAGATTGTTAAGAATGGACATCAATCCTTCCAAAGAACTGAATAAATTGCTTTGGTATTTCCTGCATGCCTAACTGGTCTTGCAATATTTTGTTATTCATAAAACAAACTGAGGCGGTCTGTTTGATGTGACTATTACGGCTGAAATGGAAGTTATAACTTTTATATGGCTGCTTAATTGCAAATGAAAAGTTATTTTTTAAAAAAATCTTGATGTAGGTCTCCTACATTGCTTTACATTTCTTTGGTGTAAATTTCAGTGACTGGTAGGTAAAATAAGTGGGCAAACAGACAAGAACAGGAACATTTCAATAGTGTTTTATTCAATTCCTAAATTGGCAAGCATGCATTTAAAAGAGAAGCAAGATTCCATTAGACCAGGACTACTTAAACTGTGGGTCCCGACCCCAAATGAAGTTGCCTCAGCTCAATGTTAGGGATTTCGAAAAATCTGACAACACTAAAGTTGTTCTGAATGTTACCTAGTGACATTTTAAGACATTTACATGAATGAGACTAGATCTGCCCCCTCCCTCCTGACCTTCCAGAAGAAGCTCAAATCCTGGTTGTGGGATCAAGCATTTGCAGAATTGACTGACTTGCTGGGGAAAATAATATTTTTAGTGGACTGCAATGGATTGATTTGGATGACGATTTGAACCGGCGAAGAGTTTTAATGTATATTTATAACTGTTTTAATTTATGCTAATTGTATTTTATGCTATGTTATATTGTATTGGCATTGAATAGTGCCTGTTGATAGCTGTCCTGAGTCCCTCTTCAGAGGTTGAGAAGGACGGGACAGAAATGTTCCGAATAAATAAATAAATAAATATGTTGTGCAGTCTTTACAGTGGACTCTGCAGAAGATGCTTCAGCTGTATTTCACAACAAAAAAACAACAAAAAAACCAACCAGCCTGTTTAGCAAGCCTTGCAAATGCTGATTTATTATCAGTAAATGCTTAGTTTTTATATGTGAACATTTTTCAGGCAGAAAGGGGTTATGAATGGAAAAGTTTAAGAACCCTGTACTAAACAACAGCCATCTGATCAGACACTAATCTGCAAAGGTCTTTAAGGAATGTTTTCCATGAACAAACAACACAAACTGGCTGCGGTTTTGCCCAGTGTCCCCTTATAACCTTGAATCATATTGAGAACTTACGGTGTAGGAAGCAGTCATACTTGAAGCAACGCTTGCAAAAAAGTGTGTGGAAGGAGTGTAGGGCCTGCTCACGCTGAACAGATTTGGCAAATGGTCCATCAATGTTTGGTGTGCATTCAGGAGGGAGCACATTTGGATCAGATTCTTCTGTCAGCTCCCTATATCTGTGGGGAGTGAAGAGAAAAGTCATGCAGTGGATTTTGAATTCTTGCTAATCACTGAGAAGACAGTTCAGAACCAGACAGGTGAACAACTTTTATACTGTGTCTATACTTGGAATAAAAGCCGTCATAGTGTGTGACAGCATATGTGAATTTGTGAACGGTATGTGTTTTTTAAAACAAATACAGAGGAAGAGGTTGTTTCCTGGGCTACAGGTTAAAAGCAGGGAGGGTGCACTCAAGTGAAATGGAACTGCCTAGGAATGAAACTGACCACTTTTCACAGGAGTACTAGGAATCTGAACAAACTTAATCACAATGAGAAATTGTGGAATCATAGTATCAGAATAGGCAGACTCCAAGAGGTCATCAATTCCAACCTTCTGCTATGAGCCACAACTACTGGGTGTTCAACACAGATGGCAGGAAGTTGTTTACAGAGCGTGTTGCCCAAGATGAAACAATAAAAAGCCAAAGTTCAGATATAAGGGAAATACCATAATGACATAAGAAACACCAATATCATTTCACTGTAACATCATTTCCCTGTAATAATTAGGAAGAAACCTGTATGCAAACTGATTGACCTGTGTGTACCTACTGTGGGAAGCAATGCCCCAAACTAGCTACACAACGAGCATATTCTGGCCTCAGAGCCTCAGAATGTATGGCCCAGGTTATGTTGCCTAACATTAGTAAAACAAGCTTTGCGGTAGATAATCCTCACCTCTCTTTCATATCATCTGGAAAACCATTCTCAGGGAACATGGATGAAAGTGCAGTAAATATCATGTCATTTGGAAAGTGCTTCTTGGAACATTTCTTGTTGCCTGTATTAAATTTAAAAAGGAAAATAAGGTGGAAATTTCTTCAAATTACTCTACTTAATTCCCTTCCCTGAATTAGTGGGATTGTTCTAGAACCGTGGTCTTCAAACTGTGCACCCCGGGGCATCCCAAAAGGTTTAGTACCATTGAGACATTTTTTTAAAATTTCACTTCCGGAAGCAGCCAGACCAAGAGACAAGCTTCATGGTGGTCACTTGCTTACAGCCGCTTTTTCAGCAGTATCTCCTTTTCCAGGCTCAGTGTAGCTGGAATACTAGCAACACAGAGACTTTGCATTTCAACTAAAGGGAAATGTGTCAAGGTGTTGCACCCATAGTGAGGGGGAGTAACGACTGTGAAAAGGAGCAGTGGTTAAACTGCAGCAATTAGGAAATATTTCTAAAGATTCTGGAAGATGAAACCTTATCTTCCACAAAGGGATTTTACGAGTAGTGATGGTAAAGCTTAATTTCTAGGCGTCCTCCTCTACCTTCTCCACACTAATCCATTTATGCAGAAGTCCTGGTAAGGGAGCAACATTCCATTCCACAAATGTTAGTTTTAGGATTAGTATCCAGACATAAGGGTTTTCAATAAACTCATCTGGGGGATCCCTATGTGGTACAGACTGATCAGGGGAGGGGATCTCCCAGATGAGGTTATTGCATCCCAAGTATTTTGGAATTATTACAGCAGATAACACATTTTTTTGTTCCTGGGTTGTAAATGTCATTTCCCGATTGGTTCTACCATTTTAAAAAAAACCACGGGAAAATTTTATTAAACTGCAAAAACTTTATTTTTTACAAAACATCCAGAAGCACATTTTGCTATAATTTTTCAATGAATATCTCATAGAGTCTCAACCAATTCAATAGAGTTTTTGGCAAACACAAAAACAAAGTTTCTGGAGTGTAACAACTTCTTTCAAAGTAAGTACCGCACAATTAAACAGGAAATAACACTTTCAAACCAATAACAGTCCCCCCCCCCCTATTTTTTTTGTTATATAGTGTTATGGATTGGGGTTAACATCCAGATATTACTACACTGATTTGTGCGGTCTGGAAGAAAGAGGAAGGTGGGGGGGAGGGGGGTTCCCAATGCAGTATTCTTAGGGTTTGTAAACTGTTCTTGAATTCTAAGTCTGGGAGGAAGGAAGGATATAGTGTATATACTAATTTATAAATTGTCCTCCTATATAAGTTGAACGCAGGTTTTCAGGCCATAATTGTGGACTTTGATATAACCCATGGATAAATCAAGGGTCATTTCTTAGAGAGGGGAACACACAATGCTTCATTGGAGATGGAGGCAGAATTGGAAAAAATACTGAAATAATTGAACCTTGAGCCAAGATTTGGGAACCTGTCCTCTAGAGGACAATTTGTAGTAGCTGTTCAAAGTAACTATATGGTTGAATCAGGACCAGACAATAAACCACCTTCTGAAACAGAAGAATGTCAAATGAGATCTACAAAGGAAAGCCCAAAAGGTGCTTTCTATAACTATACTATGTGAGTATTCTAGGTGGGCAAGACCTCAAGTATCAATGCGCACTTAATCACATCCTCATTTCTTAAACCAAAATACAAACTGAAATGTATTTTGCCTGTTTAATCCACATTTTCTGCACATAGAAAAGGAACACATTCAAAATCTTGTACACAAAAATATTTATGTCTGAACTTTGCATGGCAAACATTCCCAAAAATCTGTTCAATGGGGAAATGGCTGAAAAGAATTAGTAGCAAAATAAACTACAATGATTACTATCCTTATCATTCCCAGAGCAATGGCAATATCACAAGTGAAAAAAATTACAAAATGGCTTCCCTACAATGGCTTCCTTGTCAAGATATTTCAGTTAAGATATATGGAAAAGTAGATGGAAGGATGAGACAATGAAAGGGTTGTGCACCTAAATAAATATCTCTGTGTTGTTGAAGGCTCTGTGTTGTTGAAGGCTTTCATGGCTGGAATCACTGGGTTGCTGTGAGTTATCCAGGCTGTATGGCCATGTTCCAGAAGTATTCTCTTTTGACTTTTTGCTCACATCTATGGCAGGCATCCTCCTCAGAGGTTGTAAAGTCTGTTGGAAACTAGGCAAGTGTGTTATATATATATGTGGAATGTCCAGGGTGGGAGAAAGAACTCTTGTCTGCTTGAGGCGAGTGTGAATGTTGCAATTGACCAACTTGATTAGCATTTAATGGCCTTGCAACTCTAAAGCCTGGCTGGTTGCTGCCTGAGGGATCCTATGTTGGGAGGTGTTAGCTGGGTCCACAGGACACAATATGTGTGACTATGATTATGCCTAGCCTTTATGTACTCCTGTGACACGCCAATTTTTTGCATGTTATCTGCCGCTTGAGAAAGCCGTTTCGGGCGAAACGTGATCGGGCCCTTCAGTTCGACCGTCACGGCCTGCTCGGCGTCCTACACTCCACCGCAAGCTTCGCAACAGCGATTGGATTACAATTATATTGCTTAGAATCTACAATCCGGGGAACACTTGGTACATTTTTGATATGGATACATCTCCGAGCCTGGGACTCTGGTGTTGATTTGCATCAGGCGTATGTTGCCTTGGGACTACTACGGACTTCTGTCAGCCACTCCCTCTTGAACTTTCCCATTGCTCCGGTCTTCATTTTCCCATCCTCATTGTGTTCCTACGGTAATCCTGTATTCTTCCATATTATTGGTATATGCCGTGTGTGGAGCTTGCTACATTTTATATGCATTTGCACATTAATGAATATTGTATTCTATATATTTGATATATCATCACTTTGGTGTTGTTAGGTGTTAGCTGGCCCTGATTGATTTTTGTCTGGAATGACCTTTTTTTTAGTGCTGCTCTTTATTTACTGTCCTGATTTTAGAGTTTACAGTAAGCTCTGCTTTTAAAAAATATATGGTGGGAAAGGACATGACCCTCCCCCAAATTCCTAAGGTACATAAACCTGGAGTTGAAGTGCAGCCTCTTTGCTTCACCATATATGCCATCTTGTATAAGGTAGGAGCAGAAGAGACACAAGACACAGGGTACCAAAAATTACAAAGCTCCATGACTGACAGACAAGACTTACTTTCCACAGAAAGCCGCTTCCTCTTGCGGGTGATGGGCAGTTCATCATTCCCAGTTTCTTGTTTGCCTTCAACACCATCGAGCCCTTCTTCTTCTTCCTCAGAGTATTGATTCAATGCTTCTACCAACTCCAGGAACACAGCATCACTGATCAGGACAGAACTCGTGAGCATTTCTGGAAGGAAGAATTGGCTGAATGATATTTTAGGAGACTGATCCCACTCAGTTGGATCAGTGGGGAAAAATATCAACATCACTGATCAGGTCAGAATTCAAGAGCAACTGTGAAAGGAAGAACTGGCCGAATTGGTAAGACGACCTCACTTAATGGGGGATGATCAGCTTCAGCAAGGATAACATCTGCTGTGCAGGCACGATGTGGAGGTCTGCCTTGTGTCTCAGTAAGAAATGCAGTTTTTATATCATGGATTTGAGTGCCATCACACAAACCAAATGACACTAAAATCCATATAATGTAACTGTAACAATCCCAAAATGAAGGGCTAAGAATGCAGCGATTCCTTCACACATTCTTTCCCACTTCTCCCAAGATAGGTATATCTATATAAAAACCTGGGTACCTTCCTCTCCATGGACTTTGCCATCATAGTTGTTAATGAGCTCCTCAATGAAGGTTTCATCTTCCTCTTTCACCTCGTCCCCCATGTAAGGGATGTTGCACAGAACGGTTTCATCCTCGACCTGAAAATGGGGGAGACAGATCCTGAGGGAGGGAAGTATTTATTATTGGCCACTCATCAGGAGGGCCTGAAAATGGCAGATTGTATAACTGCCTTCACAAAATGCCACAGGCACTTTCCCCCCCCCTCAATCTGTTCTCCAGATATAATGGACTACAACTCCCTTCATCATTACCTAGCATGGCTACCGATGGGAGTTGTAGTCCAACACACCCGATGGGCACTGTGTTGTGTTGGGGTAGATGGATTTTTGTTTCGCCCAGCATCGTGGGACAGGCAATTCTTGTCAGTAGAGGACAGTTTTCCCAATACAGTTGGCCCTCCGTATCCATGAACCCTGCATCCATGAATTCAATAATCCAGACTTATAAATAAATAAATCATTTAAATTTTGATTAGATATTAGACACATCATTTGGTATTCATGGCGAATCCAGGAACCAAACATTACTTTTCTTTAGTTTCCATGAAGGAAACAACAAAGCAATCTTTCAATGAGCTACAGTTCAGGGCTTACTATTCCACTGAAGCACGTGCTTTCTACAGTGTCCACAGATCTCTGGAATAAACAGCTTAAGGTGGCAAGAATCACCCAGCTAATATTACGAGTTGACACATTGGCTTGGGATGGCAGACAATCACCTACATTGTTACCACAGCATATTCAGACACATGAATTGTCAGGGGGGTAGGGGAATACTATATACCCATATTTACTGGAGTATAATGTGCCATCGAGTGTAATGCCTGTATCACTTTTGAAGGTGCACATTACACAAAATGGATTTGCGTTTGAATATAGTAAGCCAAGCACCACTGATATAGCACACCAGGGAGGCAGGAAGCATGAATGAGGCCATTTGGGAAGCCACACACCTCAATTAGGTTGAGGCTGGCGAACTTGCCAGTCTCGCATAATTCCAAATTGGTCTAGTTCACAAGGCCTTCAAAACCAAAAGGTTGAATGAGGCCAGTTGGAAACTATATGGGACTGGGGTGCAAGCTAGGTGAGAGACCCCAAGGGCCACCTAGATAGCAAGATTTGCAGCTAAGCAGCAAGAACAACTGGGTCACTAGATGGGCACTCCTCTTCCTTTTCTGGGTGTCATGAAGCTCCAAGGCTGCTGTCACCATTGGGAACAGTCTTTTTGTGCACCCCGCCTCCCTCTCCAGCCTTCAGGGTTCCTCCAAGCCTTTTCATGCAGGTGCGTTGATGTTCGCGATTCTAATGCAACACAGAATCTTATGCGCATTACAATTTTGGCAATGTCATTTAGCCCAAAGAGGTGAGCATTAGACTCGAGTAAATATGGCATTTCAAATTCAGAAGCAAAGGTAGCAGATAAACTATAAGAAATAAGAATCAAAAGAATTACTGTACAATCCCCATATCTGTGGAGGATATGTTCCTGAACTTATGGTGGAAATTAGAAACCATGGAAAACAGCAAAGCCTATTGATTTCTTTTGAAAGTTACCACAGTCATTCTGAAGGAGCTAGAAAATCCCTGGAGTGGACATATTTTGTCAGATGAGGGTATGTGCAATCAGAAGTATGGGGGGGTCCATAGGGGGTAGTCCTTCGGTTCCTGTGAGCCGCCGCGAGCCTCAGGGAGTCGGCGGCATAGAAACCGAATAATAAATAAATAAATAAATAAATGGTTGAGCAATATACAGCGCAGACCCTCTGTAGAATCCCCAACTAAATACAAAAGTATAAGACCCAGATTCAAAGGAAGAGGTTAAGATTCAAGCTGTTAATTGTGAGTGCAACTGGTCACCTACCATGAAATTCTGCTGGAGTGGGGACCAGGAGTACATGATGGGCACCAGTGCTACAGTATTTAGCGTCCTCATGAACAGCGTCTGTGTGTTCCAGTTGGGAAAGGTGCTCTCAACTGTGCACTGGAGGAGGGAGAAAAGTGTGTAAGAAATGATGGATCAACCCACTGGCCCTCCAAAACAGGACTGCTTCTGCAAATTATTATGGCTGTTTTATTACATTTTCCAAAGTGGACAAAAGTAATGTGTGTCAGTTATCATGCCAAGGGGCCATTTCCTCAGGGAGGCATGATGAAGCAAGTTTATTAAATGGTATTACATCAGCTGCTCAATTACATGCTTCAGCGCTACAGCGAAAGCATTTGTTCTTACTTTCAAAGCCTGAGCAGTTTAGGATCAGAACAGTAATCACAAATATATACTGTATATGAGAGACTTTGCCCCAAGATTCTCCACTCTGTGATGCGAAGAGGGTAGGGACCTTCTTGTTAGTGCTACACAGATTTTGGGATTCTCTGAACACAAGATCTACCTACCTTACTTCTCCGCATGCATTCAGACCACCGAAAGGATGCAACTTATTGGCTTTCAAGCTCTCACCCGTAATCAAAGTGGTGGGCTGTGGTCAGTACCCAATTCAAGACACCCTTAACATGGCCAGACTTGCTAATCTGCATTACTTGAAGGATTTCAGGTTTTAATATTGCTATAAACTGATTCTATCCTAATCCGTGAGCTAGGTGAAATTCCTGACCTTGTCCGGCAGGACAGGACATCCAATGCTCACCCCAGGAATCTGCTACTGATTGCATCAGCTTCAATCAATCAATCAAAACTTTATTACGGTCACAGACCAGCACAAAGCGGGCACAAGCGCCCTAAGAGGAGAAGGACAACTCCCCAGTAAACAGTTATTTAAAATCAGACTAGAAATCAGTATAAAAATATATTCTAAAAGACAGGATATTGTTGCCTTACGATGTCAATCATCACCCGTCTGATATTAAGGGCAGCAGCACAGAACTTAGCAACACTGTAAGTCATTGCAGTGTTAGAGTCCGAAAGCAGCAGGGTAGAATAACATCTTTCACTGCGCCCCGGGTACTTTAAAAGCCATGGCCCAATGAGATTGCATCTAAGATCTCTGTAGAACATGCATTGAAGAAGCACGTGCTCAGTTTTTTCCACATGACCAGACCCACAGCTTCAAAAATAAATTAAAAAAATAATAAAAATAAATTTTAAAAAGAAAGAAAAAAGAGCAAAAATGACAAAACAAAAACAAAAACAGAAGTGCCCAGACATACTTCTAATTTTGATTTTCTAAGTCAAGGGAAGGGACTGTGCCTTCTTAAATGCAAAAACTGCCACTTTTTAGAATATTTATTTATTTGCTATATTTGTATACCACCCTTCTCAACCCCGAAGGGCACTCATAAGAACATAAGAAGAGCCATGCTGAATCGGGCCTCAGCCCATCTAGTCCAGCATTCTGTGTCACACAGTGGCCCACTAGTTGTACACAGGGATCTCTAGCAGAAAGGAGGGCAAAACCCTCACCTGCTCCCGACCCCCCACAACCAGTACCCGGGGAAATCCTGCCTCCCTCCATCAACACAGAGGTGGCACTTGGATGTCCATTTCAGTAACTACTGATTCCCTTGGTATCCAGGCGGTTCACAGTGTTGGCAACAATTCAATGCCATTGGGAAAAAAACAGTATAAAACATCAAAATTGAAAAGACAATTCTCCTACCCTTTCATATTTTTGGTGTGGCAGCAGGTCATCATTGCGTCTGGAATCTACAAATGACTTTACAGTTTGCATATGGTCCATAGACCACACAGTTCCCCCTCTTCTTTAATGAGAACAGAGGGACTGAAGAAAACACAAGGAAATAGAAATTATATACACAATGGGACTACTATGGAGAGAGGAAGCTGCAGCTGTGAATGAAGGGCACATGTCAGGAGATGAAAGCTCTGGCTGTGTACAGGGAAGTCCTTCTGTTAATTCATGCTGTTGCTGCTTGCTAGACTGTCAGAAGGCAAAATTGTGCTCCTGACTTCAGAGAATATTCAGTGTTTTAAAAATGATCCTCTGCACGTGTTTATCTGTATCACCGGTTGTCATGCATAGGGACTAGATAACTGTGGTGGGGGCGAGTAGCAAGATGAAATGTGAAATAAATATATAAATATCCAATGCCGTATCTGAATTTTCCCCTACAGTTGTAGGTCCTACTAGCTTTTTAAAAAATGCAGAATCTTAGTGGGAGAGTATTTTATATATCTGAGACAAATAATATCACAAATTCTACAACCCCTTTCCAATTAATGTGAAAAGTTCCCACCTCAGCAAAACAATATGCAACATGGAAATCTGGAAGAGTAAACAATGTGGGAAACTAGGAGTATCTTACTCTTGCGTGTGACTCCAATGTCTAGGAAAGGATCATAGAGTATCCTATGACACAATATTGTGCTAGAAAACAGATGCATACCTGTTTGAGAAAAGGGTGCCCACCAACTAGCTTCATTGACTGAATAGGTTGAACTCTCAGTTTCTTCCAATCATCGTTCAGGATTTCTATCTTTTCTTGAACCTTTGCGTAGTTAGATGCAAACAAAGCCTGGGATGCAAAACGGAAAAGAGGAGCAGTTTGGACTATCAACCTCAAAACTCTTAAGTTCCCTTTTCGCCTTAGAGCACATTCCATGAACTCAGAAAACAAAAATTGTTCCCAGATCTGAGAAAGGAATATTAATATATCTCTGAAGGCAGATTTTCAAATGCTATTTTGTGCTATTTCTGCCACGTTCCATGTTTACGATATCAAACTATAACGCCAAATGCGAAAAATAAGGTATGCGCAGTGTGCATAGGAATTAGTTCATGGGGTTTTTTTTCGAACTATAGTCGTTCCCCCCAACAGTCTGAGGTACTGTGAACCAGTCCTCAGCTTAAAAAAATTGAGGACCCCTCCCTATTCTAGAGGTTATCCAAAAATTATTAAGGTTCTTCTTTTCCTCGAGGATAGAAAGTCTACTGCAAAGTAGAAATTTAATGTACTCACAACCCATCTGTCAATCCCTTAGAGGGAGTATTCTATCCATAGTCAGCTATATTTTACCTTTGCTCCCATGTTTGCTTGAAGTCTCTTGAGCTGCCTGAGGCGCATGTATTCTGACTTGACTTTTCTTTTCCAGTAATAGATACATTTTGATGTTGGTGGGGCTGGAATTTCTACTTTTCTGAAGAGAAAAAAAAGATGAAGAGCTGTATGAACAATAGTAGAAGGACTTTAATGAAGCTGTGTGAGCTTAAGAGGAAATAACTTCCTGGAGAAACTCTATTTTCTGACTTGTATAACTTCTGAAAGCTAGTTTATTTGGGTGTTCTGCGAAGCTGAATACAGAACGGAGAAAAGAAATAGTCAGTTCTCCGTATCCAAGGCTTCTACATCCACGGATTCAACCAAAAGTGCCAGAAATATATTCGTTGGGGAAAAAATGACAAAAGCAAACTTTGATTTTGCTGCAAGCAATTGCTACACCATTAAGAAATACTCTGCTACATTCTACTACTTCAGATCTTCGGTCACTTTCCAGCACTTGCTTAGAGATGTTTGCTGTTTTAAACATTTAACTATGCCGTGATATTTTATGGGACTTGAGCATTTACTGATTTTGGTACCCAAGTGGGGCACTGGACATAAACCCCAGCAGATACCAAGGAATGACTTGATCCTGAAAGTCTTGAGCATTACATATTTTGTTCAGTATCACTTTTCTTTTTCAGGCATTGTTCCCACATTTAAGCTTCTTGTGAAATCAGGGTTTTGTTTTGTTTTTCCTTTTGGTATTAGTACAGTGAAGTCAAGAAAGTTTTTTTCCCCACATTGTACTGGCAGAGTGAAGTTGAAAAAAAACACTTATCTGACACTGGATGAGTCATAATCCACTGTCTTAATTATCAACACCACTGAAACCGCAAAAGCATATTTGAAGTACTTGGGGAATCCAGGATACTGTCAGAATTACATTTCATCTTGAGAGTTTGCATGTAATGAGTGTATGTGATTAATGAACAAACTTGAGGCAACAACTTGATTACAATCAGTCCATCAATTTCTCCTGGGAGCTGACCATCAAATTGCATTGGAGAACCTAGGGAGTACTAAAAAAAGTGTTCTCTGTAGAAAATAAATCTCTAAGGGTTTGTTGAGAACTGAAGACCTTGCAGAACCACAACTCCCAGGATTCCACAGCATTGATCCATGGCGGTTAAAGTGAAGTCAAACTATATTATTTTCCCCCTAAGTAGTTCCCCCCTTAGGCCCATTCTACACTGATATGTAAAATCCAAATTATCTGCTTTGAACTGGATTATCTGAGGCCCCTTCTACACTGCCATATAAAACCCAGGTTACCATATCTGCTTTGAACTGGATTATCTGTGTTGATAATTTGGATTATATGGCAGTGGAGAAGGGGCCTGTATCCGGGGGTTTAGCACAGCTGGTAAATCACCAGCAAAACCGAAAGGTTGTAAGTGCGAAGCCCTGGGTCGGTGTGAGCTGCTGACTGTCAGCCCAGCTTACTGTTGACCTAAGCAGTTCTAAAACAGCTTTAGCTGTAATTAGAGAAATTAGGTACCACTAAAAGCAGGAGAGATGTTTTACGATGCCGTAAAGAAAGATCAGAAAATACTGGGCGACCAAAAGGAAAGAGAAAGTTCTGATGGCTCTTCGTCACAGAGGATGGAGTGACAGCACCTCCTGTGGCTGGATTCGAGCCCAACTTTCCATAGCACCAAAAAAGCTGGACACTGCGTTGAAACAACACACCTCCTTCTGTTCTGTCTGGCTCTATATTGTCTATACAAAGTGGTACTGAATGTTTGCTGTGTATGTGTACCGTGTTCCACCCTAAGTACCCTTCGGTAAATAAAGTGTTGCTGTTATTATTCCACACAGCTGTATAAAACCCCACACTATCTGCTTTGAACTGGGTTATATGACAGCGTGGACTCCAATAATCCAGTTCAAACCAAATATTGTGGATTATCTGCCTTGATATTCTGGGTTATATGGCTGTGTGGAGGGACCCTTAACCTTCCCATGCAATCTGCAGAAACTGACCATAATCATGATGCACAAAAGGAACATTTTTAGTCAAATCTGTGAATAATCAAACCTGCAAATGTCAAAATTGCAACTTTGAAAAGCCAACTGCATTCATTTTCTCACACTTGAACAAGTCAAGGCGGCAATAGCTTCATGCCTCATGGGGCCCTTCCACACAGCCCTATATCCCAAAATATCAAGGCAGAAATCCCACATATTGCCGGAGTGTGGACTCAGATAACCCAGTTCAAAGCAGGTATTGTGGGATTTTCTGCCTTGATGTTCTGGGATAATTATAGGGCTGTGTGGAAGGGCCCAAGGAGTGACTGGACCAAAGTCAAAAGCTACCATAGATTTAATCATGACTTTCAAATCAAGTGAAGTTACAAGGGTTGTTCTCTGCTTCTTTTTTTCTGCAAAAAGTGTGGAAGTGGCAGATATCCTTGTAGTCCTTTCTCATTCGACAGAACAGGTCTACTCTTAAAGAGGCCAAACAAGCACAACCCCTCCCCCTTATCAACACTTTCCCATAAAGGTAATGAAAGGCCTTCTTCAGGTTACAAATTATATGGTCTGTCTCAGGCCTCATCTACAATGACCATTTAATCTAGGCAACTTCCACACAGCTGTATAAAATCCACATTGAACTGGATTGTATGGCAGTGTACTCAGATAACCCAGTTCAAAGCAGATATTGTGGGATATTCTGGATTATAGAAGAGCCCTGAGTCTACTGCCTAATAATCCAGTTAAAAGCAGATATTGTGGGATATTCTGGATTATAGAAGGGCCCTGAGTCCACACTGCTATATAATCCAGTTAAAAGCAGATGTTGTGGGATATTCTGAATTATAGAAGGGTCCTGAGTCCACACTCCATATAATCCAGTTCAAAGCAGATATTGTGGGATATTCTGGATTATAGAAGGGCCCTGAGTCCACACTGCCATATAATCCAGTTCAAAGCAGATATTGTGGGATATTCTGGATTATAGAAGGGTCCTGAGTCCACACTGCCATATAATCCAGTTCAAAGCAGATATTGTGGGATATTCTGGATTATAGAAGGGTCCTGAGTCCACACTGCCATATAATCCAGTTCAAAGCAGATATTGTGGGATATTCTGAATTATAAAAGGGCCCTGAGTCTACACTGCCATATAATCCAGTTCGAAGCAGATAATGTGGGATATTCTGGATTATAGAAGGGCCCTGAGTTTACACTGCCATATAATCCAGGTCAAAGCAGATAATCTGGGATTTTCTGGATGTATAGAAGGGGCCTAAGGGAGGTCCAACTACTTAGGGGGAATAATACAGTCTGACTTCACTTTAACCGCCATGGATCAATGCTGTGGATATCTTGGGAGTTGTGGTTCTGCAAGGCCTTCAGTTCTCAACAAACTACAAATCCTTCAAAAAGGGGCCCTTATAGAAGGGCCCTGAGTTTACTGCCATATAATCCAGTTCAAAGCCCTATTATATCCCCTGAATATAAAGTTCAGATAATTGTTGGATTTTGGGCATTATCAGACAAGATGTATTTTCTGCTCTGAACGGGGTTATCTTGAGTCCACACTGCCATATAATCCAGTTCAGAGCAGATATTGTGGGATATTCTGGATTATAGAAGGGTCCTGAGTCCACACTGCCATATAATCCAGTTCAAAGCAGATATTGTGGGATATTCTGGATTATAGAAGGGCCCTGAGTTTACACTGCCATATAATCCAGTTCAAAGCAGATATTGTGGGATATTCTGGATTATAGAAGGGCCCTGAGTTTACACTGCCATATAATCCAGTTCAAAGCAGATATTGTGGGATATTCTGGATTATAGAAGGGCCCTGAGTTTACACTGCCTATTAATCAAGTTCAATGCAGATAATCTGGGATATTCTATCTTATAGAAGGGCCTAAGGGAGGGAACTAAAGCAGATATTGTGGGATATATACAGTCTGACTTCACTTTAAAGCATGGATCAATGCTGTGGAATCTTCTGAGTTGTAGTTCCTGGCCTCCAATTCTCAACAAACTACAAATATTGTGGGATATTCTAATCCAGTTCAACAGCCCTATATATCCCAGAATATCAAGGCAGAAAATCCCACAATATCTGCTCTGAACTGGGTTATCTTGAGTCCACACTGCCATATAATCCAGTTCAAAGCAGATATTGTGGGATATTCTGGATTATAGAAGGGTCCTGAGTCCACACTGCCATATAATCCAGTTCAAAGCAGATATTGTGGGATATTCTGGATTATAGAAGGGCCCTGAGTTTACACTGCCATATAATCCAGTTCAAAGCAGATATTGTGGGATATTCTGGATTATAGAAGGGCCCTGAGTTTACACTGCCATATAATTCAGTTCAAAGCAGATATTGTGGGATATTCTGGATTATAGAAGGGCCCTGAGTCTACACTGCCATATAAACCAGTTCAAAGCAGATAATGTGGGATATTCTGGATTATAGAAGGGCCCTGAGCCCACACTGCCTAATATTCAGTTCAAAGCAGATATTGTGGGATATTCTGGATTATAGAAGGGCCCTGAGTTTACACTGCCATATAATCCAGTTCAAAGCAGATATTGTGGGATATTCTGGATTATAGAAGGGCCCTGAGTTTACACTGCCATATAATCCAGTTCAAAGCAGATATTGTGGGATATTCTGGATTATAGAAGGGCCCTGAGTTTACACTGCCATATAATTCAGTTCAAAGCAGATATTGTGGGATATTCTGGATTATAGAAGGGCCCTGAGTCTACACTGCCATATAAACCAGTTCAAAGCAGATAATGTGGGATATTCTGGATTATAGAAGGGCCCTGAGCCCACACTGCCTAATATTCCAATTCAAAGCAGATATTGTGGGATATTCTGGATTATAGAAGGGCCCTGAGTTTACACTGCCATATAATCCAGTTCAAAGCAGATATTGTGGGATATTCTGGATTATAGAAGGGCCCTGAGTTTACACTGCCTAATAATCCAGTTCAAAGCAGATAATCTGGATTTTACATATCTGTGTAGAAGGGGCCTAAGGGAGGGAACTACTTAGGGGGGGGGGGGAATAATACAGTCTGACTTCACTTTAACCGCCATGGATCAATGCTGTGGAATCTTGGGAGTTGTGGTTCTGCAAGGCCTTCAGTTCTCAACAAACTACAAATCCTTAGGGCCCTTCCGCACAGCCCTATATATCCCAGAATATCAAGGCAGAAAATCCCACAATATCTGCTCTGAACTGGGTTATCTTGAGTCCACACTGCCATATAATCCAGTTTAAGGCAGATGATCTCCACCGATTTAATCCGGATTTTCTATGGCAGCTGTGTGGCCACAGGGGGTGTCAAGTGAAGATGATCAAAGCAGATAATCCACTTGATCTACTTTGAACCGGATTATCTGAGTCTCCACCAATATAATCCGGATTTTATATGGCAGTTTATAAGGGGCCACAGGGGGTGTCATGCGTGGAAGTGATGATCAAAGCAGATAATCCACTTGATCCACTTTGAACCGGATTATCTGAGTCTCCACCGATATAATCCGGATTTTCTATGGCAGTGTAGAAGGGGCCACAGGGCTTGTGCTACAGTGAGGAAGATTACCCCTGAAGGAAGCTGGCACAGGCCCACCTCTGAGGGTCAGAAAGCGAGGCGAGCCATTTTAAGTAGCCACTGCGCACTTTAAATTTAAATTGGCAGGAGGCCCATGCAGAAGAAGGAGGCGAGGGAGACGGCCCCACCGACTGCTGCTTCCCGAAGCCTCTCCCTCTCGCCCTGGAGGGCCGGGCCTAGCAGCCCCCAAAGCGCCCGCCTGTTTCCCTGCTCCCCCTCCCCGCCCTTCCCGCCCAGAAGCCCCTTCCTCACAGCCCGGCCCCACCTCAGAGGGAGGCCTGAGACTGAGGCCCGGCTCCTCGCGCCCCGAGCCCGCCCGCGCGCGCGCGCCCCTCCCTCCTTCCTCCCTTCCTCGGGGCCCCTCCGCCACTCACTCCTTAGACATCGCACTCAGATGACCTACTACAGGGAGCGCAGGGGCCCCCTCCCTCCAGAGCGCGCATGCGTGACAGCGCGTGTCATGTTCCCCCCCCCTCAATCTCTCCTCTCCCCGCCCAATTCCCAGCACGAGAAGGGGGCGTGGCTCTTTCCAATGCCACGCCCCTCTTTGCCGCAGAGACCCATAAACTTGCTAATAGACCAGGCCTGGGCAAAGTTGGGCCTACCAGGTGTTTTGGACTCCAACTTCCAGCATTCCTAGCAAGCTCAGGCCCCTTAAGCGGCTGAGGGTCGGAAAGGAAGGGGCCTGAGGCTGCTAGGAATGCTGGGAGTTAGAGTCCAAAACACCTGGTAGGCCCAGCTTAAGCGGCTGAGGGGGGAAAGGAAGGGGCCTGAGGCTGCTAGGAATGCTGGGAGTTGGAGTCCAAAACACCTGGTAGGCACAGTTTAAGCGGCTGAGGGGGAAAGGAAGGGGCCTGAGGCTGCTAGGAATGCTGGGAGTTGGAGTCCAAAACACCTGGTAGGCCCAGCTTAAGCGGCTGAGGGGGGAAAGGAAGGGGCCTGAGGCTGCTAGGAATGCTGGGAGTTGGAGTCCAAAACACCTGGTAGGCCCAGCTTAAGCGGCTGAGGGGGGAAAGGAAGGGGCCTGAGGCTGCTAGGAATGCTGGGAGTTGGAGTCCAAAACACCTGGTAGGCCCAGCTTAAGCGGCTGAGGGGGAAAAGGAAGGGGCCTGAGGCTGCTAGGAATGCTGGGAGTTGGAGTCCAAAACACCTGGTAGGCCCAGCTTAAGCGGCTGAGGGGGGAAAGGAAGGGGCCTGAGGCTGCTAGGAATGCTGGGAGTTGGAGTCCAAAACACCTGGTAGGCCCAGCTTAAGTGGCTGAGGGGGGAAAGGAGGGGCCTGAGGCTGCTAGGAATGCTGGGAGTTGGAGTCCAAAACACCTGGTAGGCCCAGCTTAGCGGCTGAGGGGGGAAAGGAAGGGGCCTGAGGCTGCTAGGAATGCTGGGAGTTGGAGTTCAAAACACCTGGTAGGCCCAATCGCTTAAGCGGCTGAGGGGGAGAAGGAAAGGGCCTGAGGCTGCTAGGAATGCTGGGAGTTGGAGTCCAAAACACCTGGTAGGCCCAGCTTAGCGGCTGAGGGGGAAAGGAAGGGGCCTGAGGCTGCTAGGAATGCTGGGAGTTGGAGTCCAAAAACACCTGGTAGGCCCAGCTTAAGCGGCTGAGGGGGAAAGGAAGGGGCCTGAGGCTGCTAGGAATGCTGGGAATTGTAGTCCAAAACACCTGGTAGGCCCAAATTTTTCCAGGCTGAGGGGGGAAAGGAAGGGGCCTGAGGCTGCTAGGAATGCTGGGAGTTGGAGTCCAAAACACCTGGTAGGCCCAGCTTAAGCGGCTGAGGGGGGGAAGGAAGGGGCCTGAGGCTGCTAGGAATGCTGGGAGTTGGAGTCCAAAACACCTGGTAGGCCCAAATTTTTCCATGCCCCTTCCCCTCAGGAAGGGGCCTGAGGCTGCTAGGAATGCTGGGAGTTGTAGTCCAAAACACCTGGTAGGCCCAGCTTAGCGGCTGAGGGGGGGAAAGGAAGGGGCCTGAGGCTGCTACTAATGCTGGGAGTTGGAGTCCAAAACACCTGGTAGGCCCAGAAGTGGCTGAGGGGGGAAAGGAAGGGGCCTGAGGCTGCTAGGAATGCTGGGAGTTGGAGTCCAAAACACCTGGTAGGCCCAACTTTGCCCAGGCCTGTAATAGACAACCAATCCTTTCTTTTTTCTTCAAGCTGGCTCCCAATGCGGAAAACGTCGGCTGGATCTACAAATGCCACATCATGCAGAATATGGATTAACTGCTTTGATCTGGATCAGTGTTTCCCAACCTTTTTTTGCGCCGCGGCACACCTTTTACATTTGCAAAACCCTGGGGCACACCACCAACCACAATGACACAAAATGACACAGTCATACATATAGTTAATATGTTATTGAATGTATTTATACACTCAGTGTGAAACCTAGGCCCTGTTTCGATGAACACAACATAGATATCCTGGCAGGCATGGCAGAAAGACACAAACTTCCTGCACAGAACTCCCGTAACCAAGAGAAAATGCTATAAGAGTTTGGTGGGCGTTGACCTTGAGTTTTGGAGTTGTAGTTCACCTATATCCAGAGAGCCCTGTAGACTGAAACAATGTTGGATCAGGACCAAACTTGGCATGAATACTCAATATGCCCAAATGTGAACACAGATGGAGTTTGGGGAAAATAGACCTTGACATTTGGGAGTTACAGTGTCTGGAGGGGGGGCTCAAAAGACCAGCAGTCTCCCTCTCACTTAGCTTGCCCCCTCCCTCCCACCAGGCTTGAATTGTGGTCGTGGGGAGCAGGAGCCTCACTCACCACCTGCACAGCTCCTCGGGGGTCAGCGGGGCGGCCAGGGTGGTCCTCTCGGGGCTGGCCAGGCAGGAAGGAAGGAAGGTGGCGGGCAGGGAGCCGGAGGGAGGCTGAGAGCGGTTTCGCGCGCACCGGGGAGAAGGGGGAGGAGGGTCCGGTGCTGGACTGAACCATCCGGCATTAGGCCCGGGGTGGGGGGGAGGAGGCAAGAGGAGGTCTCTATTTGGGGAAAGGGAGGCGGGCCTTCCTAATGCATGGAAAGGGAGAGGCCAAGTAGACAACGGGTGGGGAGGGGGGGTGTTCATAATTTTGTGCCTCTATCAAGGTAGGTTTCTTAGGGTTTTTATACTTCAACACACTAGACTCTCCCCCCTCCCCTCCTAGAGGTTCCAATTTCCCACGGCACACCTGATGATCGCTCACGGCACACTAGTGTGCCCCGGCACACTGGTTGGGAAACACTTATCTGGATTATATGACAGTGGCTGGAGAGCATTACGCGTGAAAAAAGATCTTGGGGTTCTCGTGGACAACAAGTTAAACATGAGCCAGGAATGTGATGTGGCGGCAAAACAAAGCCAATGGGATTGTGGCCTGCATCAATAGGAGTATAGTGTCCAGAATCCAGGGAAGTCAATGCTACCCATGCTCTATTCTGCCTTGGTCAGATGACCACACCTGGAATACTGTGTCCATTTCTGGGCACCACAATTATTTACTTATTTATTTACAGTATTTATGTCCCGCCTTTCTCACCCCGCAGGGGACTCAGGGTGGATTGCAATGTACATATACATGGCAAACTTTCAATGCCATAGACACACAACACATATAGACAGTCAGAGGCTATTTAACATTCCAACTTCTGGCCACCAGGGGAGCTGTTGCTTCACCGTCCATCTGTGAGACTGATGAAGTACTTTCCGCATTCCCCGCATGCTTTTGCTGGAGATTTTTTATGGCCTCATAAATTTTGTTAAATTAGCCTCCACACACATAGGTGGTACCTAAATTTCCTACTTGACAGATGCAACTGTCTTTAGGGTTGCAAAGGTCAACAACAAGCTACACAACTGGCCGGAAGCTCACTCCGACTCGGGCTGGCTTCGAACTCATGACCTTTCGGTCAGTAGTGATCTTTAATGCAGCTGCACCACAGTCTCTCTTCAATTGAAGAGAGATATTGACAAGCTGGAATGTGTCCAAAGGAGGGTGACAAAAATGATCAAGGGTCTGGAGAACAAGCCCTATGAGGAGCGGCTTAAAGAGCTGGGCATGTTTAGCCTGAAGAAGAGAAGGCTGAGAGGAGACTGTATAAATATGTGAGGGGAAGTCATAGGGAGGAGGGAGCAAGCTTGTTTTCTGTTGCCCTGGAGACTAGGAAGTGGAACAATGACTTCAAACTACAAGAAAGGAGATTCCATCTGAACATTAGGAAGAACTTCCTAATGGTGAGAGTCATTCAGCAGTGGAACTCTCTGCCCCAGAGTGTGGCTTCTTCTTTGGAAGCTTTTAAACAGAAGCTGGATGGTCATCTGTCGGGGGTGCTTTGAATACAATTTTCCTGCTTCTTGGCAGGGGGTTGGACTGAATGCCCCATGAGGTCTCTTCCAAGTCTGCTTTGCTCTATGAGTCTATGACCCAGCTTTGAACTGTCAATCTTTTGGTTGACAAGATTTGCTAGTTCTATGATTCTATGGAGGCTGAGATAGTTCAGTTATCAAGAATGGGCTCTGCCATGACCATCTTGCACACAATAAACTTTTCCTGAGTAGGGCTAAGTGCCCTCAATCATTTTTATTATTTTCCCTGTTGAATAAAGGGAAACCCATTCACCGGCACTCAATTCCCATGCTGAGATGACTGCTCAGCAAAGCCCCCTTTCTGTATTGGTCAGAATTGGGAGGCTCGTCCAATGGGCTTCGCTACAGCTGATCTTGCTGGGGCGAGAATAGTGTGTAGAATAGTTTCTGTAGTTGTGGGTATAGTAAGTGCTTATTAATGTAGGTTTGTGTTAGGTCAGGGGGCTTGTTTTAGCTTTAGTTTTGTAAGATGTAGTTTTAGTGTTATACATTATGACAATCTGGTCCCTTTGTATTGTTTAGTGAAAGGCAAACCATCCTAATAACTGCCTAGTTTGTGACTCACTACTATATCTATAAGGTCTGTTTCTCTACATTTCTGTGGTTATGTGTCTTCAAGTCATTTCTAATCCAAGATAATAGTATTGCCGGGGTGGCCATGCTTTGTCCAGAACAGTGTTGCCTTTGCCTCCCTCTGAGGCCGAGAGAGCGTGATTTGCCCATGGGTTTCATGACTGAGCAGGATTTTGAACCCTGATCTCCAATGCTGTCTCCTTACAGTCCATTGAGGCCCCTTCAACACTGCCATCTAATACAGATTATCAAATCAGATAATCCACATTATCTACTTTGAACTGGATTATATGAGTCTATACTGCCATATAATCCAGTTCAAAACAGGAACTAGATTTTATATAGCAGTGTAGATGGGGCCTGTATTTGCAGTAGCATATTTAAACGCCCTTCAAAATTATTTATAAAGTTCTTTTTTTATGGGAGTTGTAGTTTGGGCAGGCTCCAGCACTCTTGGACAGATAAGACTAAAGAACTTGTAAAACTACAGCTCCCATTATTCCATAGCATTGTGCTATAGCAGTGCAAATACACCCTTAGGGTCCTTCCACACAGCAATGTCACCCAGAATATCAAATCAGATGATCCACAACAGGGCTGTCCAACAGGTGGCCCTGGGGCCGTACACGGCCCCCGAGCCCCTTCCCTGCGGCCCCCTAACTTGTTTTAATAAAATACAAATTAAAAATTAAAAATTAAATTAATTTTTTTAAAAAAATACCTACTTCTGGATTTAGGCAAGCATCTTGAGACTACGCCAGCCACAGACGGGAGTTCGAGGGAGGTCGAAATCCCATCTGTGGCTGCGTAGTCTTGCGATAGCTGCCGAAATCTCGGGTCCTGTGGGATTTGCGGCCGGCCTGGGCGCGCGCCTCCTCCTCCCTCGCGGCTGCTTCCAGGCCAACCCCCATTCCCTCAGAGAGAGGGGAGGAGGGAGTGAGGCAGGAAAGCCCCTCCTGGCTCTGTCCTCTTCCTGTGGAGGGCCCTCGCTTCCTGCCCCGCGGATGGGAGAGCCGCCGCGCCCGGCCTGAGCTTGGCCTCGGCTCCAGTGGGGCTCTTCGGGGACGGCATTGGTGTTGGCGCTTCGGCCCTGTGGCGGGGCTCCCGCAGTATGGGTAAGGAAGGGCCTGGCTCGAATCAATCAATCTAAAAACAGTGGGACCTTGGGTGAGGGGGGTGTCCCTCAGCGGCAGTTTCCTTGGCGACACTTTCTTCCCCTCCTCGGCACCCCCTCCCCCTTGTTGTGCTGCCTTCCCTCGCATGCAGGGCGCAACGTGGCTTCTTTTGCGCCTGCCCCCACGGCTTGTTTACCCTTCAGGGAGGGAGGGAGCTCTTTGGGCCTCCTCCACCCGCCTCTGGGAAAGGAGGCCCCATCAAGCCCTGCGACGGCATTGAGGTGTTTGGGGTTTTTTTTTGGTGTGTCCCAATTTGAGTGTGGACTCAAATAACTCAAAGGTATTAGGAAACATTCCCCCAAATCCACCAGTGTTCCCATTTGGGTATATTGAATATTCATGCCAAGTTTGGTCCAGATCCATCATTATTTGAGTCCATAGTGCTCTGTGGATGGAGGTGAACTACAACTCCACAACTCAAGGTCAATTGTAAGTAAATTGGAGCCGGGGAGGGGGCGGAGCTGGGGAGGGGCGGAGCTGGGGAGGGGGCGGAGCCGGGGGCGGAGGCAAACCCTTCGGCCCCCCAGGTGATCAGTGACCGGAATTCCGGCCCTTGGGCCCGTAGAAGTTGGACAGCCCTGATCCACAATATCTGCTTTGAACTGGGTTATCTGAGTCCACACTGCCAGATAATCTGGGATATACAGATAATCTGGAATCCGATCCCGAGATATAGGGCAGTGTTGATCCAGGCTAGGTCTCCTAAAGCTTATGCTAGCAACTTCTTTTTTTAAGGCCCCTTCTACACACCTATACAAAATCCACATTGAACTGGATTATATGGCAGTGTGGATTCAGATAATGCAGTTCATAGCAGATATTATGGATTATCTGCCTTGATACCCAGGGTTATATGGAGCAATTTCATGCAACCGCAAATAGTGAGATCTGAGCCGTGGATAGGCAGAAACCATAACTAGGAGCCAAGCGGTGATTGGAACCAGAGCCTGGCCTGAGAGTTTGTGTACTTGGCGAGTGATAGAAAGCCTAACATAATGAAATGAAGCTAACCAAGTTGGAAAAAAGCCACCGAAGTTTTTATTAAAGTCATCTGAAGTGATGCCAGCATGCCGTAATCTGCCAAAAGTAAACTGAGATACATTGTTCAGCAAAACAAGCATTTTTATACATTTCAGATACAAAGTTCCCACTGCCTCAGCTGGACCCAGCTTCGTGGTGATTGACTGAGTTGGCATGACATCAGCAGGGACTCCTTGCGGAGGCAGGAGTTCAGCGTGCCTCAGTGAATGGGAGAGCGTCATTTGCTTCCAATGCAGATATCCCTCTGTCCAATGGTGGGAGAGGGGCTGGCGAGTCCCTGAACAATGGATGAAGAAATGACTTGTGATGGGATTAAATATCCCTGGCATGAGAAACACAATGGACCGAATAGATCCCCCAAACCTTTATTATCCCTGAGATGGCAATTTTGATTGAGTCTAGCGCCCATGGCATTGGAGTCCATTTAACTTATGCAGAAAGTATTGTTTATTCTCGGAGGGAATAAATGTTCAGTTGCTGGGAATAAGAACGTGGAAATGACTCTATTTTGGAGAGACGGTGGCATGATTTCCAGTGACTGTGAACTCCATACCAAATGATAAATGTCATCCATTGTCCAAAAAGCAATGCAAAGGATGGTTGGTCCTCAGGGCTCTGGTAGTCCTTGGTATTGCCTGAGCTTGTGGGTTGCATGAAAGTAGCTGATCAAGTCCAGTTTCATGTAAATGAAGCCCGGCAAGACTTTGTCATGTCTACCCAGGGCAAGGACTGAGGGTGGAAATCACCACATGGCTGAGCTGGCAGCTTCTCCAATCAATTTATAAGGAGATATAAAAGTATAGACAAGATTAAACATATAAATACACGAGGAGTCACAGTTGTGGGGGTATCCAAACTGGAGGCCTGATCCCCGAGGGTTGGCGATCCACATACAGACGAGGCTTGTGCAAGGCTTCTATCTCCCCTGAGTTTCTCGTGGGGGAGAAAAATATAAGAGAAAGAGGGAAAGAAAGCAAGAAAAAGGGAAAAACTCATACAAAAGTGTCTGTGGATATGGAGGAATCCTGCAGTAGATAACCCAGGATCCACAGTTTAGGGAAATAACATACACAAGGGATCCGTGGGTCTAAGGGGACCTCTATGGTCCCCAGTCTCATCAGGGCTGCAGTTAGACAGGTTTTATGGGATCTAAGTCTTGGCGCAAGGGAAGGAATTATGAGTTAGGTAGTTAATAGGGAAAAGGGAAAGGTAGAAGTTTTGTTGTGGGCTTCTGGGAGAACTGGAGCCTCTAGAGCAGGGGTGCTCATTAGGTAGATCAGGATCTACTTGTAGATCGCGTAGGACGTCCTGGTAGATCGCAGGCAGGGTGGGAGGAAGGCTCAGTCCCACCCCGCAGGCTCCCGACGCCACCCAGGTGCAGAAGGTTGGACTGGATAGCCCTTGGAGGTCTCCTCCTATTCTAGGAACCTATTGTTATTATCATTATCAACAGAGGCTGAATGGCCATCTGTGAGGAATGCTTTGATTGTGTTTTTCCCTTATGGCAGAAGGAGGTTGGACTGGATGGCCCTTGGAGGTCTCCTTCTATTTATTTATTTGTCACATTTCTATACCGCCCCTCTCAGCCCGAAGGCGACTCGGGACGGTTTACACAGGCAGTCTCTGCCCTCAATATTATTTATTATTATTTATTATTTATTAAGTTCGATTTGGTATACCGCTCTCTCTGGAGCCCAGAGCGGTTCACAAGAATGGCAGAATAAAAACATAAAACACATAATACATTAAAATACATTAAATTACATTAAAACAATTTCAATCCCCCGACTAAAACAAATTGCAGACCGGGCTGCAGTACAGTGGCAGGCTAGCAGCAGGATAGCGGGTGCAGTAGACAGCAATCAGCTATGGGCCGAATGCCTTTCTAAACAACCACGTTTTTACTGCTCTGCGGAACGGCAGAAGGGCTCGAGTGGCCCGTGTCTCTTCAGGAAGGCTGTTCCACAGAGTTGGTGCCACTACGGTGAACGCTCTCCGACAGGTAGTGTCCAGTCAGGGGCGGTCTAAGGTAATTTTAAATGGTAGGCGAACATTATTTTGGTGCCCCCCCAAAACATTATTTCCCCCCCCATGTAAAACAAATATACAATTATAATATCACAATACCATTAGTAGTATTATATTGTATCAATGTACATACAATATATTATACCATACTCATACTATATTATATCATAATTATATTATACTACATTACAATATAATTATATTATAATATATTGACATTATAATATAATGTAACATTCTATTATATTATTATTATAAAATAATAAAATTATTTATTTAAATAAAATTATCCTCTACTAAATATTTTCATTACTCCTATAAAACTCAAATAACCCAAAATAAAGTAAAATAAAATATTATATATTACTATTTTGTACAATACCACTTATACTGCAATATTGTTTGTAATATTACATGTAATATAAAATATATCATTATTCTATTGTTATTTTGTATTTGTATTATATTGTATGGCAATATTAAGCAGAACTGTATAATAATCAACAAGAAATGCAATGTAAATGCATCAAAATCAGAATATATTACCTATCACCCGACTCATAATTCATAGGAGTCTCCCATAAGTCCAAAATTAGGATCCCAATGTAAATGTAAATAGAAAACAGCCAAAATGTTCAAATGAGGTCGAATACAGGCAGCGCAGTCTGGGCAAACTTGGGCCCTCCCTCCCTCTAGGTGTTTTGGCCTCCAACTCCCACAACTCCTCATAGCCTCAGGCCCTCAGGTCTAGACAGAAATAGAGCCAAGAAAGGAAGGAGGGAGAGAAGAGGTCACAGAGGAGGAGGAGGAGGAAAGCCCTTCATTCATTCCTTCACTTACACTTCCTTCACTGATTCTTTTCTCCTTCCCTGCAAATGCGGCGCGCGGCGGAGGCAAAGGAGAGGGGAAGCACTCCCTGCCTGCCCGATAGGGAGTGCTTTGCTTACAGGCTTCTGCGCAAGGGAGCTATTGGGCATGTGCGGAGGTTTTCGCGCATGTGCAGTTGCTCCTGCGCTCAACTTCAGCTCCAGAGCAACTACGCCTGCGTGAAAACCTCCGCGTGCCCAGAAGCGGCGCCGGAGTGCACAAGGCCGGGGTCAAAAGCAGGCAGCTGCAGCACTGTCTGAGGAACATCGGCAGGGCCAGGATGGCGCCCCATGCGGCCAGGATGGCGCCCCCTTCCCAGATGGCGCCCTAGGCGGCCGCCTACTTGGCCTATCTTGTAGGACCGCCCCTGTGTCCAGTCTACAGACCCTAACACTGGGCACATCCAATAAGTTGAGCCCCTCTGAGCGCAGTGATCTCCTGGGCACATAAGGGGTAAGCCGCTCCCTCAGGTACACTGGCCCCAAACCATATAAGGCCTTGAAAGTTAGAACTAGCACCTTGAAGGTGACCCAGAATTCAATTGGAAGCCAGTGCAGCTCGCGCAAGAGTGGAGTCACGTGATCAGATCTTAAGGCTCCTGAGAGCAGGCGGGCTGCAGCGTTCTGCACCAGCTTAAGTTTCCGGATCGCCGACAAGGGTAGGCCAATGTACAGCACATTACAGTAATCGAGCCTCGAGATGACCGTGGCTTGGATCACCGTGGCCAGGTCGCAGCAGGAGAGGTAAGGAGCCAGGCGCTTTGCCAGACGCAGATGGAAGAAGGCTGTCTTGCAGGCGCAGCCAATCTGCGCCTCCATCGACAGCTGAGCATCCAGTCGGACCCCCAAACTTTTGACAGATGGTTGCGGGCAGAGGGCCGCCCCGTCGAACGGCGGCAGCTGGGTCTCTACCCCTCCGGGCGGCCTAGCCACAAGATCTCCGTCTTCGCCGGGTTCACCTTCAACTTACTGGCTCGCAGCCATCCAGTTACGGCTTCAAGGCAGAGATGGAAATTATCGGGTACAGAGACCACCCCGGGGTCCATCCTCAGAATGAGCTGGGTATCATCAGCGTACTGATGACACTCCAGCCCAAAACTCCGCACCAATTGGGCGAGTGGTCGCATATAGATGTTAAATAACAGCGGGGAGAGAATGGCCCCCTGAGGGACTCCACAAAATAGAGGGGAGCCCTCGGAGACCACCCCTCCCCACTTCACTCGCTGCAGGCGGTTTTGGAGGAAGGAGGACAGCCAGTTGAGGGCTGTCCCCTTACCCCGCTACCGCCTGGCGGTGTGTCAAAAGTTGGTAATCGACAGTATCAAACGCTGCCGTGAGGTCCAATAACACGAGCAGCGCCGATCCGCCTCGGTCCAAGTGGCAGCGGAGTAGGTCTGTGATGGAGACCAGGACAGTCTCCGTCCCATGGCCTGAACGGAAGCCGGACTGGAAGGGGTCTAGCCAGGTTGCATCATCCAGGAATGCCTGCAGCTGGTCCATTGCTGCCCTCTCAATTACCTTGCCCAGGTACGGAAGATTGGACACTGGGTGGTAATTGAGGAGCCGCGGGTCTAACCCGGGCTTCTTCAGCAATGGAGTGACCACCGCCTCTTTCAACTCCTCTGGAAAAGCTCCTTGCTCAAGGGAGCAGTTGACTATATTCAACAGAGGGGCCTCGTGAGCCCTCCACGCAAGCTCGAATCAGCGCGGAGGGGCACGGGTCGAGAGAGCAGGTGGTCGGTCGAAGAGCTGCGACAATCTTGTCAACATCCTCTGCGTCCAGTGGCCGAAACCGGTCGAAGGTGGATCCGGCGGAGGGCCACGGAGTCTCAAGCTCCTGCACTGTATCAACTGTAGCAGGGAGGTCCCGGCGGAGCATCGCAATCTTGTCTGCAAAGTGATTCTGACACCCTCAGCAGAAAGGGCCCGATTATCGTTGTTTAGGATGGTAGGGACCATCGTCAGTTGCCGAATTATCCTGAACAATTGAGCCGGGCGTGAATCTGCAGACGCTATCGAGGAGGCATAGTGAACTTTTTTCGCCTCCTTGACAGCATGCTCATAAGCCTCATAATGCTTATAAGCTGATTCCGAAGGGGTTGTCACGGAGCTTCCTCCACATGCGCTCTAGCCGTCTCTTCTCCCGCTTCATGGATCTAAGATCCTCCGTATACCACGGGGAACAACATTTGCGGGGTCTGAGAGGGCGTTTAGGGGTGATCTCGTTGAGAGCGGCGGACAGCTTACGGTTCCAGGTGGTAACCAGCTCACCGGGCGAGTCGCTGGCAGGCTCCAAATCCCTCAGGGCATTCAGGAACCTAGTTGGTTCCATGAGTCCCTTCGGGCGAACCCAAATCGGTTCGGCACCCTTGCCGGGGGGACGTGGTTGTTCGACCCGGACTCTTAGAGCACAGTGATCCGACCATGGCACCTCAATTACGGAGGCGACGGACACTTGGACACCTGCAGAGAAGATCAGATCAAGAGTGTGACCGGCCCGATGTGTGGGGCCCGACTTGGAAAGGGAGAGGCCCAGTGCCGCCATGGTCGACACTAGGTCCCCTGCTGCAGATGGAGAGGAGGCTGCGTCGGCGTGGACATTGAAGTCCCCCAGCACCACAAGTCTAGGGAACCTCAATGCCCACTCCGCCACAGTCTCCAGCAGCAGGGATAGACTCCTTGCCGGTGCGCTAGGTGCACGGTACACCAGCAACAAGACAAACCCTTCCCCCCCAAAACATAACACATATAATAACAATTTAACAATTAAAAACATACAATTGCAGCCTCAGCGTCATGCTGAAATCAGTTTCCATCGCATCGTCGTCATTCCATATATCCAATTAAGCCTTATATTTCATCTACTCTGGGAACCTATTGTTGTTATTACTATTATTATTAGTAGTAGCAGAGGCTGAATGAATATTATCATCATGATTATTATGAATAAATTCAGGGGCTTATTATACTCACATTTAGTTGAATTCAGTCTTAAAATATATTATATGGCTCTCACTGAAATAAATTTCCAAATATTTTGCTTTTATGGTTCCCTGAGTAGTGGGTAGGTAGATCATTTTGACTTGGTTGTTTTATAAGTAGCTTGCATGCTGAAAAAGTGTGAGCACCCCTGCTCTAGAGGGAGGGCGAGTTAGGCTGGGAGGCTCAGGGGCCCCAAAGAAAGCTTGGGACAAATGTTCGCGGATACTGGGGAGGAACTATGGGTTTCGGTATCCAAGGTTTAAAGTTTCTGGGTCCAGTGGGGGCAAGATCAGGTAAATGTGGGTTTACAAGTATATATGTGGTGGGTGATGAGGTGCAGACTCTGTACTGGATCTGGGATGGCCACAAGTCCTGGTTCTCATCAGCTGTTGTTAGGAATCTGGATGTAGTTTGAAAAAAAAATGTCAGGAAAGGAGAAAGAGGCATTGAAAGGTTTGATTTCTTTATTTTTGTTTGAAAAATAGGATTAAGTTATGTAGTTCCCCCGGATGCTGGTGGCTGCTGCTGGACCCCTCCAGACCGAGGGTGACTGGCAATAATTAATTGAGGCAAGGGTTGAGTCAAAGTGGACCTGCGGACTCTCCACTGCAGGTCAGCATGGTTCAAATCAGTAGTTTTGAAAGCTGTGTGGAAGGGCCCTTAGGCTCCATCTGCACTGCCACACAACCATTCAAAGCAGATAATCTGGATTCAGTTTATTCAGTTACGGCAATCTAGACCCAGCCTTAGTCTCAAAGCTGCTCCAAAATTCCTTTGTATTCTGATCCTGATAAACAGCTATTCTACTGCCATGTTTATAACTGGCATGCTGTAAAAGTCTCTGTGATATAAACATACACAGTCAAAATATACAGAGTTAGTTCTAAAGCCCGCAATTTATCTAAACATGTCAGATTTTGCTACCTTGGAGAACATTTCCAGTTGTTCAGAGTGTGCATGTACCTTGAGGCCTATAAATCATTTCTAGAACTTGGGGGGGGGGGGGGGAATCAAGGCTCGCCCTAGTAGATATAAACAATATAACTGTTTCTAAACTTGTGTGGAGTTTACCACAACCAGCCCAGACTCCTGAAATTAGGATCTTGGAATCCCAGAATCTCTCTTGCACTTACAGCCAGAATATTCATGCCACTTTCTTGCTATTTCACAATATGTACATTTCTCAATTGTATAACAAATGTTCCTGTTTTGATGAGACCCACATCCAAGGATGCAAGTGTCAATTTCATTGGCTGAAGCATTGCCAAGTGCCAAACTATAACATGCAGGCCATAGGGGTGTCAAACTATATGAGGAAGGGTGAATACTGAGTATCTCTCCAATCTTGATAAGAATGGCTTCTATGCTCCAGTATCATCTCTTGTATTCTGCCATAGTTTCACTTTTCTGCACAGGTAAGCCACCCTTGACTGTGATTATTTTGCTCCATTAGAAAGATAAGTGGTACTGTATTTTTAGTCCTGCTCATGGTGGGACTGAGCAAATCTAGGCTTTTATGATTGTCTGAAAAGTCGCTTCCACACAGCTGTACAGAATCCCACATTATCTGTTTTGAACTTGATTATATGGCAATGTGGACTTCGATAACTCAGTCCAAAGCAGATATTGTAGATTATCTGCTTTGATATTCTGGGTGAAAGGGCTGTGCGAAAGGGGCCTAAGTCTCAAATGCCAGATAATCTGAGATAAGAAATTAATCTGGGATCTGATCCTGGGATATAGGGCAGTGTAGATCCAACTATAAGCTATTCTGAGTGTACGAGGAATTAAATGGACTTGCCAGGTCCTTCGCCTCCTTTAAATATATATATTTTTTCTCTCAAAAAGTTAAACGTTGAGACCAAAGATCTGTTCCCAAATCTGATCCATTATATGGCCGTGTGGAAGGGCCCAAAGTCTCTTTCGTTTGAAGCAGACAGGAAAGCAAGAGTCCTGTGGAATCTTTTCCTGGATCTGCACTGCTATATAATCCAGTATCTGATCCCAGATTACCTGCTTTGAACTGGATTATATGAATCTACACTGCCATAAAACCCAGTTCAAAGCAGATAATCTAGAATCAGAAACTGAATTATATATCAGTGAAGATCAGCCTTACAAATTGGTTAGTGCATTGCGCTCAGAAGTGATGCTCACATTTTCCTTTGGGTGGAGGTAAACGCCAGTAAATTAAAGATAGCCTCTAAGGCAGAGTTTTTCAAACTTTTGATTTTGGTGGCACACTTTTTAGATATGCGCCATTTTGCGACATAGCAATTCAGCTTTACTAGCAAACTAGAGATTAAAACCACCCTTTATAACAGACATAGATACATATACAATGTATTGTAATAACGAAATGCATGTGGACACAACATACTCAAGAAAACCTTTTCATTTATACATATATTTTAAAAATATGATTTATTGCTTATTTCACCTAGATTCATGGGTATATTGTTACATTAGTGTGACACACCCACACATTGCAGCCGACACACTAATGTCTTCCAACACACAGTTTGGAAAGCTGTGCTCTAAGGTTTATGTGTGTAAGAGAGGTTAGTGGAGCCCCCGGTGGTGCAGTGGATTAAAAACGCTGGACTGCTGTGTTTTTATGTATATGTTTGTATGGATGGTAAAAAAAAAAAGGAAAATAATAAAATATTTAAAAAACCAAAAAAAAACCCCACGCTGGACTGCTGAACTTACTGACTGAAAGTTCGCAGTTTGAATACAGGGAGCGGCGTGAGTTCCTGCTGTTAGCCCCAGCTTCTGCCAACCTAGAAGTTCGAAAACATGCAAATGAGAGTAGATCAATAGGTAGCGCTCCGGCGGGAAGGTAACGGCGCTCCATGCAGTCATGCTGGCCACATGATCTTGAGGTGTCTATGGACAATGCCGGCTCTTCAGCTTAGAGATGGAGATGAACACCAACTCCAGAGTTGGACATGATTGGACTTCATGTCAGGGGAAAACCTTTACCTATTAAGAGAGGGTAGTGTTCTCCGAAGTCTGCACTGGTGTAAAACAATGTGAACATTCAGATCAGAATAAGTTTAGAGGGCTCAAGTCCTCCCAGAGACCAGGTCAAGTGATTGACCATACTTGTATTATTATATAGTAGCTTCAGCCATGTTACATAGTCTTCTGGTATTCCATGTGGCCGTAGTGCTCACCAGATCAGGTCATGGAGAACCCAATCTTTTTTAAGATCAAGGAATGCAAAGTGTAGTGGTTTCTTCTTCCCCCTTTGTGTTTCCATGTGTAACCGGGCAGCATGTATTGCATTTATTGTGCCACACCCCCTAACAAAGCCACACTGATTTGGTGGAAGGGCTGTATGACTTCTTAGCCTTTTGTCCATTATTCTTTCAAATATTTTCATTGCATGACACAATAGGCATATTGGGCGGTATGTTGAACAATTATAGATGTTTTCTTTGCCCTTCCAAATTGGTATGGTTATACTAGTAGTCCAATCCTTAGGGGTGACTTTTCTGTTATGATTTTGTTGAATAGTGATGCTAGAAGGTGGCCCCACAGTCTGAGCCTCCCGCTGTCAAATCCAACTGGTATGTCATCTGGGCCGGTGGCCTCTTTGTTCTTCAGTTCTTGTATGGCTGTCTTTACTTCATTGTCTTTGGCCTAGCTGAAACTAGGCCAAAGACAGGAGCACGGCTTATTATTGATGGGTGGGGAAATTCTATATTACTAATGTTGGAAAAATAGTCAGACCATTTTTGCAGGGTGGATTGAGTGTTACTCAATATTTTACCATCTTTATCCTTGATGTGCATCACATGGGTAATATCCTGCATCATCCTTTGGCGGGATTTATCAACTCAATACACCACGTTTGCTCTTTCTGGTTTATCTAATTCAGGGGTGCTCACACTTTTTCAGCATGCGAGCTACTTATAAAACAACCAAGTCAAAATGATCTACCTACCCACTACAAAAATGTGAAACATATAACACAATATCTGCTTTGAACTGGGTTTTCTGACTCCACACTGCCATATAATCTGATTCAAAGCAGATAACATGGGATTTTATTCATCTCAGATAAACCAGGGCCCTTCCACACATCCTATTTTACAGTTGACACACACAAACTGATTTCTTACTACTGGACGAATTGCTGCAGGGTGGGACTGAGCCTTCCTCCCGCCCTGCCTGCGATCTACCAGGACGCCCTACGCGATCTACCAGTAGATCGTGATCTAACTAATGAACACCCCTGATCTAATTCATCTGGGTTTGCTGACCCCTGCGATTCTCCCAAATGGGGGAAAATCAACTGCATAATTTCTAGTAGGTCAAGTGATTGGAAATGAATGGGGAAAATTGGACTACTGAGACTCCTACATAGTTGAATACCCCAGGAATTTCAAGTCAGGGATGTACTAAATGAACACTAATTTGTTTTCATGGTATTCAAATTGCTATCTCCTTCATTTGGGTGACAATGAGGATGACTGTTTTAATGCAATGTGTTGTGTTTTTATTATTTTGCATAAATAGACATGTAAGTAGTCAAAATTGGTAAAGAAATGAGTGGTGAACCAACACAAAGTTTTTTTAATGAGACTTCATGCTTATGATATTTTGGCAATTATCGCACTTAATCTTGGAAGTACAGTATATTTTCTGTATGTATATAACATTGTGTGATTGAGAACCTAACAAATCATTAGCTTTGATTTCATCCATGGGGAGAAAAGCAGGAGAAAAGCAAATAAGTAAATAAATAAACAAATAATATGTTTCCCTCAACTGACATTTCCCTGGTTTGAATATGTGAACTTGAATTGCCATTGGAAGCAAAATCTTGTGGTTTGTCAAACTATCCCATTTATTGAGTCATAGGCCCCTTCTATACTGCCATATAATCCAGATTATCAAAGCGGATAATCCACATTATCTACTTTGAACTGGATTATATGAGTCTACACTGCCATCTCATTATGTTCAAAGTAGATATTCTGGATTTTATATGGCAGTGTAGAAGGGGACACAGAATCACAGAGCTGGAAGAGACCATAAGGAGCTTCCAGTTCAACCCCCTGCCATATAGGAACACACAATCAAAGCACCTCCAACAGATGGCCATCCAGCTTCTGCTTAAAAACCTGCAGAGAAGAGACTGAGGCCCCTTCGCTGCCCCTACCTGGGAACCATTTGGGAGAGTTCTCCCAACGTCTAACAGGCTACAAAAACAAAACAAAACCCAAAAAACCTGATCTGTATGTCTGGACATTAAAGGAGTGTAAGGCACCTTCCACACTGCCCCTATATCCTAGGACAGGGGTGCTCAGAATGGTGATCGGGATCACCAGGGTGATCTTTGGGCCTCATCCTGGTGATCTTCAGGCCCCTGACCAGGTTTTTTGCTGTTGGTCCTCTTCACGCGCCCCTGCACGCTGCAAAGAAGTCCTCCGTCGTTGCTCCTCCCCGCTGCCTGCTCGCGCGCCGCTCCAAAGCTCCAGGGTCCAAGGGGCAGGATGGGCCCCCTCTTTTGGATTCCTCCTCCTCCCTCCGTCCTTCTCCAGCCACTCAGAGTCGTAGGAGACCAAAGGGGCGGGCCTGGATGACGCGATGCATGGCTGGCCCCGCGCGCATGCGCAGAAGCGCCCATTCTGCCTCTCGGACTTTTCGTGAGCTCTTGGAGGCGGCATGCATGCTGGCGGCGTGGAAATAGGAGCAATGACGGAGGAGGAGGAGGAGGACGCTTTGGGGTCATTTCCTTACCGCATCTCAAAGGTCGGTCTTTCTACTTTGGGGTGGGTGCTTGATTGTTCTGTGGCATGTCTCTTTGTTTATTTTTAATGTTTAAAAATGGCCTTTTAGCTCCAAAGCCTCTCTGCTTGCTTTGTTCCTTGAGAAATATATGTTGGGGAATATGGAAATGTGGGAGAAATGGGGTGGTTGGATGTATGTTTGCATGTCCCTTTGTTTACCTTGCTGAGTATTAAATGGCCTTGCAGTTCAAAAGCCTCTCTTCTTACTTTCTGGCTGATAATATGTGTGGTAATATGTCAGTGTGGGAGAAATGGGGTGGTTGGATGTATTTTTATGCTCTGTTTTATATTGTTGTTATTAAATTGAAATGTTGATGTTTTATAACTTCATTTTATGTAAACTGCCCCGAGCCTGCTCGAAGGAGCGGCACATAAAAATGAATAATAAATAAAAATAAATAAATAAATAAGAAAATAGTTATACGTTTTACATTTCTGGGTAGGTGATCTTTGGGACTTGGTTTTCTAATCAGTAGCTCCCATGCTGAAAAAGTGTGAGCACCCCTGTCCTAGGATCTGATCCCAGATTATCTGTTATGTCAGATTATCTGGCAGTGGAGACTCATATAGTTCAGTTTAAAGCAGATAATTTGGCATCAGATCCTGGGATATAGGAACAGTGTAGAAATGCCCTAAGGGTTGACATCTGCCAGCGTTTAGTACAGGGTTTTTAATTTTGTTATCAGTACATCCGATTGCATTAGACCAGTCAAAACTATTAAATCATCTTGGCTCCAGGACCCCTTTATGCCTGTGGACACCTGGTGTATACCAACACCACCTTCCAACCTAGCTTGAGGGATTACGTACTGTAGGGCTGGGGTCACACATAGGGCAGAGTCAAGGCAAGGAAACCCCTTGCTGTGACCAGAGCCAGCTTCAAAACAACCCAAAGAGGAGCAAGGGAGCCCCTTCCCCTTCCAACAGCTGCACAAACATCCACAAAGAAGAAATAACCTGAGTTGTTTTGAATTGGAAGGGAACCATCTGGGAGGGCTCCAAGTCAGGATTTTTTAAAAAAATCTCTTTAACCTCATCCTGCTCCAAGCTATTGTAAATGGGGATGGATAACAAACTAAAACATGAGGGGTTTAGGGTGAGGTTTAGATAAAGAACAGCTGGCCAGTGGTGCCGCTGCCGTTCTCCCTGCTCCAAACTTTCTTTTCTTTTTTTCTTCAGGATGCACAGAAGTGACATACAATGACCTTGAAGATGAAAGTAAGAGAACAACTTGTATTTTTACTTTTGGAATCAGCAATCTGAATCACGCTGCTATCTTTCCAGCCCTTTTCTTGAAGTTCCCTGATGTTTTCTTACGTTTTTTAGGCACAGTAAGAGTGCTTCCAGACAGTTTCAGATTGTAGGTTTAAAAAGTGGGGCAAAATAAATAAATAAATCCCAGGACCTAACAGCAAATGTACACACAGGCCTGTAAATCCAGGGAAATGCTTCCTCTCCCCATCCTTACGCCTTCTTTTGATGCGGATTTTACAAGTCCACATGATGGGGAGGGGGCACGTGAGATAATGAATCATGCTTTCTGATGGTTTGATGTACGCAAACTTTATTTCATGCACTAAATTATTAAAGTAATGTTTAAAAGTGCTTTCATGCTATGTGTAAGGAGCCCCTGGTGGTGCAGTGGGTTAAACCTTTGTGCCGGCAGGACTGAAGACTGACAGATCACAGGTTCGAATCTGGGAAAAGCGCGGATGAGCTCCCTCTGTCAGCTTCGGCTCCCCATAAAGGATGGTAAAACATTTTTTAAAAAAAACATCCTGCCGTCCCCTGCACAATGTCCTTGCAGACGGCTAATTCTCTCACACCAGAAGTGACTTGCAGTTTCTCAAGTTGCTCCTGACATGACAAGAAAAAGACTATGTGTTTGGGTGTGCATGGGCGATACACCTCCCACTGCCAAATCCAAGGAAGAACACACACACAAGGTTTTTGGGATAAACATTGGCCACAACTCGTTTATTGATAACAGGAGCAAAGGGTTGGCAGCCATGAATGCGTCCTGGATCAAGATTGGGCAGTCCACTTTGTATAAAAGTTGAATAGCAAAGGGGCCAGGATGCAGCCTTGCTTGATACCCTTGCCTGTTTCAATAACCTCAGTGAGGTGGCCTTGTGAGTTGCATCTTACTTTGAGTGTGGTCTTTTCATGAAGTTGGCATATTAGATATAATAGGCGGTGATCGATTGTAGAACTCTCCAATTTTTCCCAAAGTTTAACTTGCAAGGTTGAATTGAATGCTGCTTTAAAGTCAATAAAAGCAGCATATAGTGAGATTATGTTTTGGGAAGAATATTTTTCCATAAGATGTTGTAGCACTAGACACTGATCTATGGTGGATCATGAATCCCAAGAAAGAAATATAATACAGGTTGACCATCACTTATCCAGAATTCTAAATTCCAAAATACTCCAAAATCTGAAATTGGCACATGGGTGGCTGAGATATTAACACATTTGCTTTCTGATGGTTGCATGTAAACTCAGAGTAGATCTACACTGCCCTATATCCCAGAATCTGATTCCAGGTTATCTGCTTTGAATTGGATTATATGAGGCCCTTTCCACACAGCTGTATAAAATCCACATAGAACTGGATTATATGGCAGTGTGGACACAGATATCCCAGTTCAAAGCAGATATTGTGGATTATCTGCCTTGATTTTCTGGGTTACATGGCTGTGCGGGAGGGGCCTAAATCTCCACTGCTAGATAATCTGAGATAAGAAGGTAATCTGGGATCAGCTCTTGGGATATAGGGCAGTGTAGGTCCAGCTGCAAGATATTCTGAATGCAGAAAGAATTAAATGGACTTGCCGGGTCCTCTACCTCCTTTAAATATATAATTTTCCCAATAAGCTAAACACTGACATCAAAGGTCTGTTCCGAAATCTGACCCATTATTGTTACATGTTCTCTGCCATCCACATACTAACATCTGTCTTCTTCTTCTAGTGTCCTACTTATATCCAGATGAAGAAGGTGAGTAAGTAGGTTCTCTTTTCACATCTTGCTCTAAAGGTTTTGCATAGTAGGAACCCAAACTTCTTATTAGCTCTTAATTTATAAGAACTGCACCCCAATATTCATTTTATTTTCAACGGTAACCCGCAACTAATTACTCTTCTGGATAACAAAAGTACAGACCAACAAAGCTACAATTTAAAAATAACCACTGGTGGAAACATCTCTACTTTTTGTGAATAGCAAACAATGCTTACTTGTTAATTTTCCTATTAATTTTTTTAAAAAATAGATTTTTATTGCAGTTTTTGTTCAGTATTTTCCTATTAATTTTAAAGGGCATTTTGATTCTCTTAGCACTCTATGGACCTTATCACATGGACCTTGAGAAGTGTCGGGGATTGTCTGTTTATCAAAGGGAACTGTTCCTTTAGATCCTGAAACATCATACAGATAATACTTTTCTTCTTCTTCTCTGTATTACTTTTTAAAAAAATAATCAGGGAAAACTTCATTATGGGCCTCATTCCTAGGAGGTGGGGTGGGGTGGATTTTAAACCCTTCTGCCATGATGTCTTTCCCATGCCTGCCTGCCTGCCTGCCTTCCTTCTTTCCTTCCATTATACCAGTGTAATTATAAACCATGTTGCCACGATCCCATGTGTGTATGTGCGATCATCATATAACCATGGCCCTTAGTATTGTAGCATTACAAAGCACATAGTTCCATTTGTCATTCCTTATCATATGTTGTTCTTTCTTGCTTTATCTCCCAAAATCATCAATTTTCAGATATCTCATAGGAACAAGTGTGGTTCCCGTCCACTTCATTTAAAAAAAAAGTAAAACCTTGGGGGAAAATACCTCTGAATATACCGTGCTTTCCCCTCCTTCCGAACCTGCTGCTTGGAAGTATGGCACTGATCTGTACTCTGTTGATACTGGGCTTGCCTCCCAATTTCAGTAATCTCCATTGCAGAAGTCCGAAACTTTAAAAGATAGCAGTACAGACAGGAAAAACAAAGATATTCTGAAATTTCAATATTTTGAATGATTCAAAAATACAGAAGCACGATTTTGGGAGATAAATGTTAATGCTTGGCAAGGGAATGCCCCTTATGTCACTGAAGCGATTCAACCTGAGCAAATTTGACAGCTCCTATCCCACATTTTTTGAGTGTGTTTTCTCCAGTTACAGTTTTTCCAGCCCAGTTCCTGAGTACAGAAGACCATCTCTGACCATCTTCTCCCTCCTCCATTTTTGGGACTGTTTCTGATGTTTTCCTAGTGAAGCATGATGGGCACTGACAGGAAGTCCCCCTGTGTCATAAGAAGGGCTCCGTCTTCAATCGTACCCCCAATGGATTCCAAGTTTTTAGAAATGGAGGGGTGGGGGTGGGCAGGGGAGACAGCATGGCATAAAGCCTCTAGATATTTCTCTAAGGATCTGGATCCTGCAACACAATTTTGGGACTGAAAGTGAATAATAATTTCATTTGAATGGATGGTTTCAAATGAAACCATCCCTTCACCTCAGCCTGGGTATGCATCCCATGTAGATGCAGGGCTCTTGCAGTATATTCATCTTTGGAGTGTATTTATTTATTTATTTATTTATTATTTCCAGCATTTTTACCCCGCTCTTCTCAACCCCCTAGTTGGGACTCAGAGTGGCCTAACAAACACAGTAAAATACAATATAAACCCCCCCAAAACATTCAGCATTAAAATACATTAAAATACAATTAACATTAACACATCATATACATTCATTTAAGTTAAAAACAGTGTTCCGTCCATAAAAAGAGCAGTGAGCCATATCCACCAACTTGCCATTAAAATCCAGTCCAAAATGCTGCCTTGTGCTAGTGTGCAAACGCCTGGTCCCACAGCCAAGATTTCACTTTTTTCCTGAATGCCAGGAGGGATGGAGCTGAACGTATGTCGCTAGGAAGCGCGTTCCACAGACGGGGAGCCACAACCAAGAAGGCCCTTTCTCTCCTCCCCACCAACCGCATTTGCGAAGTTGGCGGGAGCGAGAGCAGGGCCTCCCCGGAAGGTCTTAAGTTACGAGGTGGGACGTAGCGGCAGATGCGTTCGGACAAGTAAGCTGGGCCAGAACCGTATAGAGCTTTAAAGGTCAAAACCAGCGCTTTGAATTGAGCCTGGAAGTGGACAGGCAGCCAGTGAAGCTGACACAACAGGGGGTTGGTATGCTCCCTGTATGTACCTCCGGTTAGTAATCTGGCTGCTGCCTGTTGGACTAGTTGTAATTTCCGAACTGTCTTCAAAGGCAGCCCCACGTAGAGTGCATTGCAGTAATCTATTTGGGATGTGACCAGAGCGTGGACAACCGTAGCCAGATCAGACTTCCCAAGGTACGGGTGCAGCTGGAGTGTAGAAAAGTTACTACATTTACAACAGGATGCAGGAGTAGATAACATCATGTGAAATCCCATAATGCAATGCCCTGACATTTAACAGAGCCATTGGCAGTCTGAAGGAGTCCTAGGGAGAACAGGGAGTCCTGCCTCACCTTCTCACAGCCCAGGAAGAACCTGGGACTGTGTGACTAATCTAACACCAAGGGAAACTTACTTAGTTTTGTGATTTGGTTTCTTTAATGTCTGACATTGCAGTATTTTAAAATAACTGAAAAAACGTTAGCTGAAAACACCTTACCAATCTAAGTCCCCCAATGACCGACTTACGAGTGTATGCGCTTCCTTGATGCCTGTTAATTCATAGTGACCCCACAAATTTCATTTGTGTTTGGCAGTTTCCCAACAAAAGAAAAGTACTCTTGTATTTTGAAAATGACTAATTCCACAGTGCCTATCAAGTCAAGGGAACAAACACACAAGAAAGCTATTACACACTATTACATCTTCTAACCAAAGGCCTGTGGTTAGAAGATGTAATAGATGATAAAGATCTATGTGTCCTATCCAAATATAATGCTTTCACATTAATTAGCATCTCCAGCCAGGACTGCATAAACTAGAAGGAAATATATTCTAAGTTCATCCTACTTCTTTTCCATATCAGAGGGCAAAAATGTGTCTTTTTAGAATGTTGACCTTTAATTCATGTTTTTGGAAATAATCCAGGTTCTTTGGTCACTATATTTTAGTACATCTTGCCACTTGGGGCCTTATCATACCACTCCTTCATTCCTCAGTATTACACTTGAAATCTGCTCACGTTTCCTTGGGAATTTTGCCTGCCCCTTTTCTTTGGGTGTCTAAATAGCGTACAGGCAGTCCCTGAGTTACAGACATGACTCCTATTTACAAACCGGGGTGAGATAACAGGGAAAGGAAATCTACCCTTAGGAAGGGAACATCATTCCTGTAAGAGTTATTTTGGGGGGAAAGTGCCTCCATTGAAGCTTTAACACCAATCCTTGTTTCCACAACAAGCCATTTTTTTTCAAAATCCAATTTAAAAATGGCATTTGTATGTTTTGTTATTTGCATCAACAGCGGAATTACCAGTTCTTGTATTCCATCCTTCACTTCATTGATGTTATTTAAAATGTGTGTCCACAATAGCACTACAGTGGTAAAACGGTACAACACTAATTAAGATTTGCTATAACATGGCAACCTAACAATAAAATAAAATAAAATAAAATAGGAAATCAAAAGAGGGGATTAAGAGGGGTTTAAACATATTAGAAGAGTTATCTTCCCTACCTAGGTGCTGGAAGTGTCTGTTTTCTGCTCCAGATTTTTTAAGGAATCCTTTTAGGATGACCTGGTCATATTTACACATGTCTGCAAAGTTTTGAATGTACATGTACAGGCAGTCCCCAAGTTACAAGCATCTGACTTACAAATGACTCAGAGTTGAGAACAGGGGTGAGACAACAAGAAGTGAGAGAAATCTACTCCTTGGAAGGGACATTCGCTATTGAAAGAGTTATAATGGAGAAAGGGGTTCTCTACTGAAGCTTTATCCCCAAACCTTGTTCCTACAATAAGCCATTTATTTCAAAATCCAATTCTCATTGGGATAGAAGATGAGGTGAAATCTTCTGAGAAGGAGCACAGACAGCAAAACAAACACCACGGGGGTGTTAACCCTTCCCTGTACAATCCAAAGATAATATATACAGTATTTGGCTGGAGTTATACTTAGAAATGCACATGTTCCAACTTACATACACATCTAACTTAAGAACACACCTGCAGAACCTATCTTGTTCGTAACTTGGGGACTGCCTGTATTCACAATTTTGTACCCCACATATCACTTACTTGTCTCTACCTCAATGGTTCTCAATCTGTGGGTCCCTAGGTGTTTTGGCCTAAAACTCCCAGAAATCCCAGCCAGTTTGCCAGCTGTTAGGATTTCTGGGAGTTGAAGGCCAAAACATCTGGGGACCCACAGGTTGGGAACCACTGCTTAACTGATGTTTTGACACCTCTGCAAATAAGCATATGTAAGTGGGAAACTAATCAATAAATCATGGTTGCCATAAGTTCCACTCCAATATGAGTAAAAATAATCTGATACAGCCAGCACATGACCACAGTGGGTATACAGTGGAACCTCGGCTGAAGAGTGTCCCAACTTAAGAGCATTTTGAATTAAGAGCAGTTGCTTGGCCTGGGGTCTGCTTTGACATACGAGCAGCATTGTGAGTTAAGGGTTAGCGCCAGAGGGAGTGCTAGCATGAAAGCACAATACCTCCGGGTCTTGTCCTCTTGAGGAACTTTTAATCACTTGATTTTGTGTAATTTTTATTCCTAATATGTTTGGCTTTGTAAACAGGGGGGAGGGAGGGGAGGGGGGCTGGAATACGTACACTATAATGAAAAACAATGCTTCTGTCTCTTGATTTTGTGCTTTGTGCTTCCTTGCCACAACCTTGTGCTTCTACCATTTTAAAGTTACTCTTTCTTTTTTATTGTTTCACGTGAATGTGTAGTTTTTGCCTTGCTGCTATATTGTCCAAAACACATTGTGTTGCCTCAAATGTGCATCCTTGCCACAACTTTGTGCTTCTACCATCTTAGAGTTGATCTTTCTTTTGTTATTGTTTCATGTGAATTTGCATGTATACATTATTTGTTATTTATAAAATACATTTTCTTATTTTAAAACACGTAAAAATGGAGCTGGGGGCTGGAATGGATTAATAGCATTTCAATGGAAAAAGTCACTTTGAGATAAAGAGTGTTTTGAGTTAAGAGAATAGCCACAGAAATTATGATGAAGGACTTATATGCCTTGTTATCCTGGTTCTAAATTGGATAAATAAATGACTCCTTCTTGTAACTGACTTTCTCTTCTCTTGCTAGAGTTATTTGAAGAGGAGAACCAGGCCATTGACTGCAGAGATACCTACTACGATTTGATAGCTTTGCACTGCTGGCCCAAATTTCACTTTGTCTTTGTGGCTACGGATGAGAGCAGCCAGTGTCTCTGGGGCACAATTGGCAGGTAGAAATGTTTGAGGGGAAACCCTGATTCCCATTATTATACTGATAGTCATTTTTAAAAGCTTCCTTCCTTCCTTCCTTCCTTCCTTCCTTCCTTCCTTCCTTCCTTCCTTCCTTCCTTCCTTCCTTCCTTCCTTCTTTTTTGAGAGGTACACAAATATAAAAGAACCAGCTAAAATAAATGAAAGAAACAATTCTAAGTTATCAGAAAGAGACAGAAATTGGGAAAACACACACACAAAACAACCTTAGGAACAAGATAATTATGATTATGAATGTTTTATTTAATACATACAATCAAATGCTCACTTCTCTCCTTTCCAGACCTGCAGAATAGTTCTGGTCAGATCAAAGATGTTGATCACCTGAATGCTTTTGTTAAAGTACTGCTATACCTCAGTTAAAAAACTAGATGCACTCCTGGACATTGCTTCTTTAACAGAAAAATTGGTTCCTGAAGCTGAAATAACACGTAAAGAATAGTGATAGGTTCTGACATCACCAAAAAAAATAACAGTTCAACATTTTTCTGCAAACTTTATTTGTTTATTTAAAACCAACAATATACATATGTGAAATGAAACAACCAAGGTAGGTAAGCCTTGGATAAATAAAAATATTTTGAACCTGGAAGCGTCAACTTGGAGGCTTCCTCCCAAATGTATCTAGGGACTACTTTTTCTTTCCCCAGTTTACACTCCTCTTATTATTTACCTTCTAATGTCCAGACTTACAGATCAATTGGTTTTTTTTTAAAAAAAAAGGGATGGTGGGAAAGCTGGTGAAGATCGTTATTAATGTACTGTCTATTTTTCTGCTCACGGTGCTTCTTATGGGAATCTGGAGGCAACCTCTGCTTACTGTAGTTGTTGTAGTAGTCAGGAACACACAGCTACAGTAGCATCAACTAGACAAACCTTTAACTACACAAAAAACAGAAGAATGGGGGCAGCTTGAGCAGTTTAAAAAAACTGTAAAAAGGAGTTTCTTTGTCAGAGGTAAGCCTGTCCTCTGATGCGTATGGAGAATCTCCTACTCCAGATCAGTTTCTTTGGATTGGGTATATATGACAATTAATAGCAGTAGTACAGGCAATCCCCAAGTTACAAATATCTGACTTGCAGACAACTCATAGTTCAAGCTTTTTAACCCCCCCCCCTCTCTGTGTGTGTCTGGAGTTACACTCAAAAGATCCACCTGTTCCAACTTACAAATTCAACGTAAGAACAAACCTATGGAATTTATCTTGTTTGTAACTTGGGGACTGCAAGTATGTATATACTTGACTGCAGTTAGACTTTTAAAATGTATCTGTTCTGACTAACATACAAATTCAAGTTACAAACAAACATACAGAACCTATCTTGTTTGTAACCTGGGGACTTCCTGTAGTACCTTTAAGAAAATGGATTGTTTGGGGCCAATGCCCAAAAAAAAGAACACACGCACACACGCACACATACACACACACAAAAGTCAAAGTATCCTATCTCCAATGCTAGAATCTCAATTTGGGACAAAATTTCATATTTTCTTTCGAGTACAAAAAGAAAAGAAAATAACATGCCCAGATAAAATAACAGTGAAGTTGAGGGCAGAAACTAGTGGCTGGGCGGTGTCCTTCAAAACACCATGTAATACATTTACTATCTAACACATCTTGTGTACAACAAGAAAAGAACTAGATGTGCCTGCATCCCTTCCAGACTAATCATAGGACTTCATGAAGCCTTCAAAATGCTCCTTTATCTGCCCTTCACAGTTTTATGGTTTGGATTTGGTACTAGGACTCTAACTGACCATAGATGACCACTAGATAGTCTTGGACAAGTCATGATCTCTCAGAGGAAAGCAGTGCAAATCACCTCTAAATAAACTCTGCCAGAAAAGCGCTAAGATGGCCACAAATCAGACCTGACTTGAGGAGATGTAACAACAAACAATAAACAACGAACATTATTCATTTACTATATTTATATTCCGCTTTTCTCAGCCCTCGGACGACTCAAAGCGGTTATCCTATCCCCAATGCTATGAGTCTCCTAATCTATGAACATTACATTATGAACATAATGTATTATTCAGATTCACGATTGGTGCCCATTTAAACTGTACTGTGCAATGTTGCTTGCTGATATTTTTTTACCCTTCCCCATGTGGACACTCTCTTGACTTCCAAAACAAAACAAAATGAGTAAAAAGCTGATTCATTTTGGTTCATCCACAAGTGATTTCTTTGTGATATGGGCTGTGATGTTCAATGGGGTTTTGTCCAGCCCTTCCTCAACCCCCTTCTCCCAATTTGTTGCAATCTTCACATTGTCTCCTTTTGTCCCAGTGCTTAAATTTTTCTTCTAATTAAAAAATAATAATCTTGTGAAATTGTGATAAAGCAATAAACTGCAATGGTGCTATTGCGGCGTTTCTTTTCATAGCTAAATTTCTGCTTTTATGACTGCACCCTGGCCCCTAATCCAGTGAATAAGCAGAGGATCTCTGTACCTATTTAGTTCGTATGGTGTGTAAGAAACATATAGTACCTTAGAACAGTGGTTCTCAACCTGTGGGTCCCCAGAAGTTTTGGCCTTGAACTCCCAAAAATCCTAATAGCTAGTAAACTAGCTGGGATTTCTGGGAGCTGTAAGGAAAAACACCTGGAGACCCACAGGTTGAGAACCACTGTCTTAGAAGATGTTGTCTATTTTGAATAAGGGACTCTTCTAAGATCATGTCTGCTACATGCAGTTTTAATTTTTTTAACCCACACAAACACCAAAATCTTTTGCCCCATCCATCAAGAATTCCTTTTCAATTATAAATATTTTATACATTAATTAAAACGTTTTATTCTTATTATTTCTTCTTCTTTATTTTATTTATACCCTGCCTTTTCCTTGAGGGGACTCAAGGGGGCTAATAGCCACCCACTTTGATCAATTTAAATCAAATAAGTACAAAAATGAAAAATCAATTAAACAGCTAAAATACAATAAATGCAATTAAATGCATTTTAAACACACAACCCCCGCAAATCCCACCCACCACCTTCACCTCCTTCTCGAATTCCCTGTGTCTTGCCTACAGTCTCAATCAAAAGGTACAGATTAATCAGTTTCCCCTCTTCTCCAAAGGAAGAACACAAACTGCAAATTTATGACACCTGATAGTAGAAGGTCTTGACCTGATCACGCAAGGCCAGCAGAGATAAGACCATCCTGGTCTCTCTTGAGAGGGAGTTTCAAGGTCTGGGAACAGCCACTGAAAAGACTCTTTGCTGTGTTCACACCAAACTCAAAGAAATCATGCCTAGTGGTTTGCATTCCAACAAAACAGGCCACTATCTTTTCTGGTGCCCTATGCCATTTTATTAATAGGGATTCCGGCATCAATGTATTTTTGCTATTCAGTTGGCGTCCTGGAACCAAACCACCCTGGAGAATGCAGGTAATTGTAATTGCATTGTTGTAGGTTTTTTCGGGCTATATGGCCATGTTCTAGAGGCATTATCTCCTGACGTTTCGCCTGCATCTATGCCAAGCATCCCCAGAGGTTGTGAGGTTTGTTGGAACTAAGAAAATTGGGTTTATATATCTGTGGAATGTCCAGGGTGGGACAAAGAATATGGCCACATAGCCCAAAAAAACCTACAACAACCCAGTGTTTCTGGCCATGAAAGCCTTCGACAGTAATTGTAATTGTTTGACTTCAGAAATGGCTTATCAGAAGTGACAGATGCCAAGGGGAAAATGGAGAAGGCCAATGAAACAGACATTTTCCAAATATAAGGCACCATTTTGTACAAGGAGTCTGCTTCACCCAAGGAGCCCCTTCCTGTGCTGGCCCTTACATTTATCATCATCACCATCATCATCTTTATTTATATCCCATGGAGACTCAAGGCAGCTAACGTCTATCCTATCAATTCTTCTGTTTTCTCCTTCTATAGTATTTATGCTGAACTTGCTCTCTGTACCGGGCTCCTTGCTGATGATATGGGCTGCCCCATGTCCAGCCCCACCCTGGATGCCTTCTTTGTGAAAATCCACAATGAATACTTTGCCAACTGCTCTCTGCCCACCAATGGCTTTGTCGCCCAGCCACCAATAGGAACTGTCACCATCTTGACCTCCTTGACTGTCTGCCTGGTGCCCATCTCGGTTGTGCTTGTGCTCTGCAAGATATGAAGGGCCAAATGTGCATGGCAAATTGCCTTGTTGTAGAACACCCCTAGAAATGGACTTGTAGCTTGTGTTGATGTCCTGTGTTTAGCCTTGAAGATGAACAAGAACAATCGGATTCACATGTGAGACTGGTCTACTGTACAGTGGAGCCAGTGTTCAGTTGATGATTCGAAGGGGAAAAAATACCATGGTTCAATTTAAGTAATATTAAGGATTCTCTGCTTTAATTTAATTTGTGTTGGTTTCAATCTGACATTTCAGTCCTGACCTCAAGGTACATTAAAGAGTCATCATTTTGACTTGGCTACCTTGTTCAAATTAGAATGTGAGGTCTTCCCAAAGATTATTAAATGGTGCAAACAGATTATAGGCAGCTGGTGGCCTCACCACTGCTCTTTTCTCCTTGTACCTCTGTCTTCATGTGTTTTTTCAATGTGGTATATTCAGTGGGATATATGTGTTTTTTGAAGCCCAGACTTCACAATCTCTCCCATAAATATCAAATTTAGGTGATTACTCTCAATAGAAATAGATATGGTTGAGTTTTGAAGAAGTATCAATTAAAAACCTCAACCCAATTCAGCATGAGCTTCTGAATAAAACTTCTGTACACCATATTCCAGGAATACTGATTTTTATTGCTTTCATATGTCAATTGCTTTAAAGGCTTGGAAGACCTGTATGGCTTCATGCTGCTCTTTGAAGGTTTGGCATCATGGGTTGCACTTTTCTGTTTCCTATTAAATTCGGTCCCACTCCCACAACATTTTGATGATACTTCAAAATCTTTAGCTTTCATATTACTTCATTAGTGTATCTAGGCACATATTCAAGACTATGGCTCTTCACGAAACAGAACTTGGACTGAATAGACTTTCCTATTCGTACATGGACCGGGAGCCTGCAGCCATAAGCCTTTCCTACTTTGCTTTCTATGCGTGCTGTGGCAATGTCCAAATGGATTAGAATTACATACACCTCTTCCATTTTTGATCCTACACTGTACATGCAGCCTTCCCTACTGCTATGACACACCTCTCAAGATCCTTTCCAGATCGGATTTTGGCTATTGATATTTCCCAGGTTTTCCATTTTTGAAATAGACATCTGTGATCACTGAAGAACACATTGCCAGTTTACCAGTAGTGTTGGTAGCTTCCTTGCCAAAGAGATGGTGGATTTATTCTCTTAAAAGAGCTAAGGTGATGAATGTATTCACATGGATATGCATCAGCACCTTGGATAGCTCCATTAAAGTGATTTAATGCCCACTAATCATCACTTGAACCTTTTGGGAGGTCCACATTCTAGAACAGAGTTTCTCAAACAATGCTCCTCCAGATGTTTTGGACTTCCCACAATTCCTAACAGTTGGTAAGCTGGTTGGGATTTCTGGGAGCAGAAGTCCAAAACACCTGGAGGAGCACAGTTTGAGAAACACTGTTCTACAAAAAATACCCAGCATATTCTTTAAGCACTTGAAAAGTACAAATGCATTTGAGCAGAGCTTAAATAATTTTTGTTTATTATCTTTGTGCTTGAGCTTATGATATAAAAATATTTGTATTCCCTTTTTTGTATTTTAGTATCAGCATGTATTTACGTACATACATACAGTTTTATTATAGAACCATCAGTGAACAAACTGTTGTTAATAAATTCTCCCATGTCAGGAGAAGTTCATTGTCCAAGATTAATATACATGTTGTATTTGATAAATAATGTTTACCATAAAACAACAGCATTGTGTCTTGTTTCATTTCCCCCCCAGTTTTCTGTGGAGTAGGGTAGTCCTGGGCTTAATACACTTAAATATTTCAAGCCGTGTATGTATACTGTGATTCGCTCTGAGTCCCCTTGGGGAGATAGGGTGGAATATAAATAAAGTGCTGCTGTTGTTATTATTTGAAACACAACAAGATGAATCCACAGCAAACAAGATCACTCTGCTGGCTGTTGAATTGGATCACACATCGGACATTTCCCAAGTGTCTAGGACTGTGTGATGTATCGGCGAATAATGTGTGCAGATCCCAGTAAGGTGGCCTTTTGCAGCTGGCAGATGGTAATTTTGTCAGTGCCGATTGTGTTTAAGTGCAGGCCAAGTTCTTTAGACACTTCATCTAGTATGCCGATCACCACTGGGACCACTTTACTGATTTGTGCCAGAGTCTTTGAAGCTCGACCTTTAAATTTCTCTTCAATCCTGCTGTCACCTGGGATTGCAACATCAATTATCCATACTTTGTTTTTTAGCACGATTGTGAGGTTATTATTACTATTATGTGTGTCTCAAACTGTGTTTGAAAACCTATGCATAGAGTGGGAAGATCTGCTACCAAAAAAGTCAAGGCATCTCGTTCTCTCTCTTGTTCACATACAAACATTTGCGCATTTGAATGTCACGATGCACGGACTTGACCGGCCCCTTAATCACACACACAGAGACAGACTGAAGGCTAACTACTTTATTGAATATAAAAACAGTTCAAAAGGAATATTGTCCATAAAAATAGCAAAAGCAAATCCAAAGGCAAAAGGCAATCAAATGTCCAAAGCAGCTTGGTAAAAAATCCAAAGGACTTGGCAAGGCTCCGCACAGCAATGCGGATTCAGGAAACAAGGCAAGGTACAAAATGCAAGGCAAGACTTGGTAGGCCACTAGCCAACTTGACTCCGTGGACCAACTTCGCTTCACGTCTGCTCAGAAGAGACGTGGCCGAAGTACTGGGGATTCGTTCCCACGGATCCTATACTTAATCTTTCGGCCGAGGTCCCCGACGCTCTAGGCTTCGTCGTCTCCAATCCCTGCTGACGGACCTCGGCCTATCTAGGCTATGGTACCATCCCCTCCTGCTAGACTCGATGCTTCGTCTCCTATCAAAGGTTCGGCCTTGCCTCTCAGCACCTGGGTCTCTATCTCCATGAGAGCTCTCCTCCCTAGATTCTTCCCAGCCGCTCTCTTCCATGTTTTCACTCAAAGGATCCTGTGAACCTCTCCCCCCCGGCCGTTCATAAGTTTCGCTATCGCTGCTTTCCATTTGCACCTGGTTATCTGTCTCACCGTAAGGGTCAAGCCAACCTTCCTCCCATGCCAGGCTTTCTGTGGGAGAAGGAGGCCCAGTGATGGGAAACTCTCCTTCTGCTAACCCTTCTAAATCCTCTTCAGAATCCAACTCTGCTGCTGCAGGCCCCAATGCCAATGGGACCCCCGGTCCTGGCCCCTGCCCCCCAGGCACAAACGAGAACTGCTGTGCTACATTGAATGGCAAATACCATCCAGAGCAGGGGTGGGCAATTACCGGCCCTCCATGTGTTTTGGACTTCAACTCCCAGAAATCCTAACAGCTGGTAAACTGGCTAGGATTTCTGGGAGTTAAAGTCCCAGGGCCGGTAATTGCCCACCCCTGATCCAGAGCATACACCTATACTATCTTCTTACTCTATATGCCAAGTTTTCAGGTGCCAAGATTTGGTGGTCTTAGACCTGTGACTTCGATGGACAGCCACATGCTCTTCTTTGTTATAACTTTTGTGGACTTCTTTTGCTGTCTACATACATTTGCAGTGTAAAGAGTGATGAAAGCTAGTAAGAAAAACTTTTATTTGTCGTAGTCATTTATCTCTGAAGAACTCATATGAGCTGAATTTTTGGCTCATAATTAAATGGGAAGGATACTGCTGAGAAGAAATCCCAGGGTAGTCGAGAAACCATTATCTCAGGGTTAAACAAGTAGAAAGCTTTCACAGCTAGTCCTTTTATTATTTAATGATTTTTGGGTAGCAATAAAAAAAGCTTGGCTTGTTTCAGCGGTGAAGAACTATGACAGGGAGTAAATTAAAGGTCTAATTTACTGAGACGTAGCAATATGAGGCCCCATCTACACTGTCATTTAAAATCCACATTATCTGCTTTGAACTGGATTACATGGCAGTATAGATTCATATAGTCCAGTTCAAATCAGATAATGTGGATTATCTGCTTAGATAATCTGGATTATAATGAACTGTAGATCCATCCTGAGATTTTAATCTTGTTCAACTAAATCTTTGTTATCACGCTGTGTTTGTTTCTTTGTGAGTTGGTGCAGCTTCACTAATTTACATTTCTGCCACTGGAGACTGGGGATCCCTCGCTTAAAGCAGGAAGGATACAAGGAACATGTGAAGGATGTTTTTTGCTTAAATTGACAAACCTATGCTGCGTTGAAACAAATGCTGCACCACTATTTGCTCACAACATCTTTGTTTTTCAAACCGATTGCTCAAAAGCAAAGCATGGAGGCAAATGTGGCAAGAGGGAGGGGAGGCTTTTGCAGGTCCAGCTGCATCTGCCAGAAAGGGCTGATGTGGGCTAATTGGCCTTCCCGAATGTGGAGGGTGTTCTGACTTCAGTGGGCGGGTTTGTGGCAAGTGTTTAACTGAAGGCTTCGATCCAGCCGCCGTGACCTCAGCAAGCGGCATCCGAAGGTGCTGACAGGCCTGGACTTCATCCAGCCTATGATCCATTCCAGATGTGGCCCAGAGAATGGGAGAGGGAGAGCAGCCTGCTTATAGGGCTGGAGAAAAACCAGCTCCCCCTCCCCTTGCTTGGAAAGCACAATGTGCTTTGGGAAGGTGGGGATGGGAGAGAGCCATCTTGCTGGGTGGTTTCTGACTCATAAGTCTCTCCCTCTCTCAAATACACACACACAAAAGGGAAGCAAGCTAGAAAATACTTTGCTTGGATAGAGTTGCTGTCCCCATCTACAAGGGACTTGGGCAAATTCATTTCTATTTGGCTCTGTCCTTCATTTTGTTCAAAAAAGCTGCTGGGTGACCCAAACTCTATTGTAATGACGACTTTCATTTCAGATTCAGAGAGGCCCAAATTGGGAGCGCAGTGGGCTAGTTTGTGGAGGTAAGAATCGCTGATGTAGTGGATGTGATCATACCTGGATCTATGAGCCTTAGGACTCCATCACACTGAGCTGAAGAAACGAGGGAAAGTGGGGGAGAGGGTGGAGTTTAATGGGGTTCTGTCTTTAAAGAACATTTATTTATTCATTTTTATTTGGATTTGTCAGTCGCCACTACCATCTGGCTCAGGGCGACTTACACAGTAAAACCCAGTTAAAACAGCATATACAAAATACATTAAAAAATCATAAAAGTAATACAACTACCCGAAAACGCATGGTAGCAGGCATCAGAGGGCCTGCAGTTTTAACTGTCAGAGGGCCTGCAGTTTTAAGGGCCGAACGCCTGTTCGAACAATAAGGTCTTGCAGGCTTTCTGGAAAGCCAGCAAGCTAGACAAAGCACGAACTTCTGGAGGGAGCGCATTCCAAAGTGTTGGAGCGATAATACGGAAAGCTCTCTCTGTGTTAAAGTCAAATGAAAGGTCTTGCAACTTGGGATTACAAGGAGGTTATGTGACTGAATGCAGTGGTCTAGTGGGGCAATATGGGGTGAGGCGGCCCCTTAAGTACACTGGCTCCAGACCATTCAAGGCCTTAAAGGTCAGTACCAGCACTTTGAAGGTAATCCGGTACTCCACTGGGAGCCAGTGCAGTTCGCGTAAGATGGGAGTAATATGGCAGCATGTTGGGATGCCTGCCAGCAGCCAATCTGCAGCGTTCTGCACCAGCTTAAGTTTCCGGATCACCAACAAAGGAAGGCTAATGTAGAGAGTGTTACAGTAGTCCAACCTTGAGATGACCGTGGCTTGGACCACTGTGGCTAGGTCGTGGCGGGACAGGTAGGGGTTATACACAAACAGTTGAGATACTGTAAATGCAACGTAGCAAAACACACAAAGAGACTATATAATAGTCTCTTTGTGTGTTTTGGGACAGGTAGGGGGCCAGCTTCCTCACCTGGCGGAGATGAAAAACACTACTCTACTGACCGTGGAGATATGTGTCTCCATCGACAGTTGAGAGTCTAGCGTGACACCAAGACTCTTAACAGATGGTGATGGACATAGCGTCGCACCATCCAGGGTTGGAAACTGAACCTCTCCAGTGCCCAGATGACCCAGCCACAGGATCTCTGTCTTAGCCGGATTCACCTTCAACCTACTGGCTCACAGCCATCCAGTAATGGCTTCAAGGCAACGATGGAAATTATTGGGTATGGAATCGGGTCTGCCCTCCATCCCCAGAACGAGCTGGGTGTCATCCGCATATTGGTGACACTCCAGCCCAAAGCTACGTACCAGTCGAGCAAGTGGTCGCACATAGATGTTAAACAACAGAGGGGAGAGGATTGCCCCCTGGGGCACCCCACAAAGTAGGGGGCACCCCCGGAGACAACCTCACCCCTCCTCACTCACTGTAGCCAGTTCCGGAGGAAGGAAGACAGCCATTTCAGGACTGTCCCCCTCACCCCAGCCCCGGCAACATGAAGAATGCAGTCATTCCCATCACATGAAGATCACCTCCTCCAGCTTCTGACTCAACCATCAGTTTAATGGGAGACGATTACTTCTCCCATTTCCAGAACCCAGCACACTTTTAAAATCAAGCATCCTTTAAGGCAGCTCTGCCTTCAAACCCCAAGCACCTTTCTTAAGGTGGCACTGGGGTAATTTGCACTCAAACCTCTGAACGTGGCACTGCATTGTTTGCACTTAAGACCCTTGAATGAAACAGAAGAACCTTTCCAAAGGCAACACTTTCCCTGTAGTCATTTGCACTGAGATTCCCTCCCATTGTCCCTCCAGGATTTTGATTATTTATCTTTTTATATATAAAAAACACCCCAGATTATAGGAAGTGGTTTTAAATTAACCCTAATCTTTCCCAGAGCCTTTGCATTGGCAATTGTACAAGGGTTGAATGAAAAGTAATGCCTCCACCTTCGTAACTCCTCAACAGATGGCAATACTGGCATGTGGCAGGTACTGGCTCGTTCAGTACACTCTCCTCTACAGTTACATTTTGGTGGGAAGCCTTAGCATTGAATGGTTGTGTTGTTAAAGTGCGAAGTATGGAACCCTGCACAGACAGTCAGTCAATGTGACTTAAGCAACGTGCAGTCATTGAATTCTTGACAGCAGAAGGTGACACCCCAAAGGAGATTCATAAGAGAATGCAAGCTGTTTATGGTGATTGTGTTGATGTGAGTACTGTGTGTCGTTGGACGAGTAAGTTTAAAGGTGTCCGAAAGGAAAAGGGAAATGTTTTCCTGCAGCATGACAATGTCAGACCACACACTTCACATACCACCACAGCAAAACTTCAGAGACTGGATCTCACCACCATATGGCATCCTCCATACAGTCCAGATTTAGCAACGTCTGACTTCCATCTGTTCCCGATAATGAAAGAAGATCTGCATGGACATCCTTATGCTTCTGATGAAGACGTTGAGAGAATTGTGAGATGCTGTTTGCGGAAACATTGTCGACTTCTTCCATGACAGCTTCAGAAAACTTGTTCATCGTTGGCATAAATATATCCAATTGTCTGGTGATTATATGGAAAGGTGAATAGTGGTCGTTAAAGAGCACATTCTAAGGATCATTTCTGCATTTGATTTATTAAAATATTCCCATCCAAACCCAAGTAACAAAGGTGGAGGCATTACTTTTCATTCAACCCTCATAGGAAGTGGTTTTATATTAACCCTTTTCCCAAGCCTCTCCATTGGCGATTTGGGGAAATGGGAATTTTGGCTTCTCCTACACACAGAGTTACTGTTTTATTTACAAGCAGGCAACAGTGATTAATATCACATTGGGAAATTGGTAATTTGCTCTGTCTGTATGCGGGGAATTTAAAAATAAAAATAAGTCACTCGCAAATTGACTCATGAATCATTGAAAAAACCAACACTTTAGAAACAGCAAAATATCTCACACCCCCAGTTGAAGTTTGCATTATGTGAAGGGCACAGTGGGTTTCTTAAATATGTAGAAATCCTAATTTTATTATGTGTGATGAAGTAGTTAGATTCAACCAGAATTTAGGAAAGTTGCTTTTTTCCCCAAACCATAACTCCCAGTGTCCCCCTAACCTGGCTAGAGGGCACTGGAAGTTGAAATCTAAAAATTACTTTCCCATTTCTGGGTACCAATTTTGCTTCTATTACACATTTGTTGACTTTATGTTTGGCCTCAATTCATTGCAAAAGGGAGACATTTCAGCTGGTAAAAGCAGATACAACCCATAATTTCCAATATGTCTAAAATTGTGAACTTCATGAGGCATCAGCTAGGGGAGAGATACACGGTGTTGGGAGCTGGGTCACATACATCATATATTTAATTTGACTCTCTTCCCACCCTATTCCCAATGGCTTAAAGCCAGTAGCAACATTAGAAACAAGTAATCAAAACTCTGCGCTCAGGAAACAAAACAAAGCAACACCTCACAAAACATTTACGAGAAAGATTCTGGCCACTTTCCCCCTACACACAAAATGCTTGTCCAAATAAAACAGCCTTAACTGGATTTTTATTTTGTTTTTACACTTTTTAATTGTCCTATAAGCAGGTACTCAGTGAATCTCTATGTGAAGAAATGCTCAGGGTAATGACCATTTCTTCACAAAGAGATTCACTGAGTACCAGTTTTACTGTTCAGGACTGGACCTCACATGTCTAAAACATTATCTTTGATTTCTAAAAAGGCTGCAGGGCTTTAGGCCCCTTCTACACTGCCATATAATCCAGATTATCAAAGTAGATAATCCACATTATCTTCTTTGAATTGGATTATATGAGTCGCCACTGCCATATAATCCAGTTCAAAGCAGATGATCTGGATTTTCTATGGCAGTATAGAAAGGGCCTTAGAAAATTAGTTAGGAAGTTAACTTGATGATAAACTGTTCTTTTTAGCATGCCTTAAAATAGATTTCAACTCATGGGAATGTGACGTAGCTGGCTGGGTGTCAGCTGCATAAGATCTCTACTGACCAGAACGTAATGAGTTTGAGGCCTGCCTGGGTCGAGGTGGGCTCTCGATCTATTGTGTAGCCTGTTGTCGACCTTTGCAACCCGAAAGACAGTTGCATCTGTCAAGTAGGAAATTAAGGTACCACTTAGTGGGGAGGCTAAATTTAACTGATTTACGAGGCCATAAAAAAGATCTCCAGAAAACATGCTGAGGAATGAAGGAGTGCGGCAGCTCCCCCTGGTGGCCAGATGTTAAATTGCCTCTGTCTGTCTTGTGTCTTTGCGTGTCTAAATGTAATGTGTGCATTGTAATCCAGCCTGAGTCCCCTGCGGGGTGAGAAGGACGGAATAGAAATGAAGTAAATAAATAAATTTAAATAAATAAATAAATAAATATTTTATTTTAAGGGGGGATGTCTCTTACTTCTTGGGAGGAGAGCAATGACCAATCTTGATAAAATAGTTAAAAGTAGAGACATCACTGTGGCAATGAAGGTCCACAAAGTTACATCAGTGGTATTCCCTGTAGTAACCTATGGATGCAAAATCTGGACCATAAATAAGACTGAGCCAAGGAAGATAGATGCTTTTGAACTGTGGAGTTGGAGGAAAATTCTGAGAGTGCCTTGGACTGCAAGAACATCAAACCAGTCCATACTCTAGGAAATAAAGCCCAACTGCTCACTGGAGGAAAGGATATTAAAGGCAAATTTGAAGCACTTTGGCCACATAATGAGAAGACAGGAAAGCTTGGAGAAGATAATGATGCTGGAGAAAATAGAAAAAGGAAGAGGGGCCGACCAAGGGCAAGGTAGATGGATGTTATTCTTGAAGTGACTGACTCGACCTTGAAGGAACTGGAGGTGGCCACGGCTGACAGGGGGTCATGAAGAGTCAGAAACGACTGAATGAATACACACCAACAAAGTATCAGAAGACTAAACTAGCCACACCTGTCATATTTATATCTATTCTTCGTGACTTTCTATATAACTTTTATCTGTCTGTTTCCTATATCTATTTCATAGGTTTACAAAACTTCATCAAAATAATTTATATTTTGCAGTAGACCAGTCCTTTAATCTGACCAATCCCTGTCTGCCTTTCTCTCCTGTTTAGTAATTCTGAGATGGATCCTAGCCAGTCTCTTTTTTGGTTAATCAGGTGATGGGGCTGGAAATCTGAATAGCTATTGGAAATGTGTATCTGTATGTTTATTCTTGTACATCTTGATGAAAAATTGCTGCAAATGCATCTCTTTTGGCCAAATTGGAATAAACTTTGGTGGCTTGTTGTCGGCTTGGTGAGGTGGTTTCTCTGTCCTGGTCTATCTGGTTTTTAGCATACAGCTCACCGGGCAGGATCCTCTCTAACTGCGGTCCTTAGTTAACCACAACAAATTTATCTTGAACCTGCAGGCTGCAAAAAAACTGAGAGTTTCAGGAAGATCAACAGTGTAGCACTTCCTTCCTAGAGTAGGTCATGTCAGATTATTGCATTTTGAATAACAATTCATGAGTCAGCACAAGATGTATTATTGCAGTTTGAGATGACCTGCGGTGTGGCGTGCTTGACACCAGATAGCGCTGTTTCAAGACTGCTGAATGGAACTTTGAGGAGTTTCAGTTGAAAGTGACAGTTGGTGACAGTTGGTTTATAATATCTGTGAGGAAAGGATGTTTAGATAGGTAGCTGTGATGGCTGTTGTTTTTCGATGTTTTGCCAGTTATTGTTAAATACAATTCAATACAAAGTTATATATTTACCTTGTGAATTGTATGAGAGTTTCATTATTCACACGAACAGAGACTGGAGGTTTTTTGGGCCGATGAGGAATTAAACTTCTATATTTCTGTTGCCTATCCGCTGTGACATAAATACTCGACGCCGAAGAGGTCATCACTCAGAGAAACTAAACTTAATTGGATGCTGTGCTCGGTTGATCTTAATTATTGTAAGATATCGGTTTAATTCTCCCCCTCCCCACCCAAAAGGAGTGGCTAGTAGGGTTTCCCCCCCTAAGTGTTTCCTCTCTATCTTTCATACCAACTTCTTTCGAGTTGGCAGTTTCTATCTCACTAATTTCCCCCCGATTCCATTTAGTTCGTGTTATAAAATTATAAGTGTTCCCATTAAATTAATGACCTATTAATTGAGTATCAATTGTATCCAAAATAAAATACAATGGTGCACAATTCTGTTGGGTGTGGGTTCAAAATGCTGGGTAGTTTGGTGTGAGAATTAGATCCCAGAAACTGAAGGATAAAGGAAACAGAGGAAAAGAAGGGAACAGAGAAGAAAGTAGACAGGAGGAGGAGGTCATATATCCTTTCACAGATGAGAACTGTAACAAATGTGGACAAGGTGGCAAAAGATTATGAGAAAGAAGAGACAACCTGGGAGAAGTTGCAGAAGCTTGCTTTTGTCCATCTAGAGAGAAGGGCAAAGTTCCGCTCCTTCCTCTCCTCCCAAGTTATTTGAGGGCAAACTACTATCATACGGAAGTATTCTTCCACTTCTACTGTTTCTACACACTTCAAAGACAGACTCCCACAGAACTGTTTCCAGTGGTATTCTGTCTAAGCAGCATGTAGAAATAGGAATATGTCAAAAATAGGCATAAATCGACTCCACTCCTTTCCATGTGCATAGAAACACTTTAAAATTGGCATTTTCCTTTGTGATGGGAAGTGGTGGATTTGTGACATTTCAGTGTGGATGTTCATGTGGACAGTCTGTTAATGCTCCTTCTGTTTCCGTTAGTGGTTTAAGGATAGTGAGGGTCCCATTGAAAGAAATATTTTTAAAAGTATGCCTGTCTTCTTTAGGCATGATCTCATTGAAAGCGGCATTTCAAAATGAAAAAAAAGTCTGTCTCCTTCAGTGTATGGGTTAAAGAGGAACGATCCCATTAGAAAGTGGTGTCTCAAAACGGAAAGGATGCATGTCTTCTTTAGCGCAGTGGCTGATGGGGAATAATCAAAACAAAACAAAACCCTAAAGGCTGCTTGTGAACCACAAAACACTACGAACAAGGCAGAAAACTGTGGGGTGTCAAATTGCAATGGCTAAGTGTACTATCCATATATACAGTCAATAAGATATACAGTGCACAAGAAGGCACGGGAACCCCAAGGCCTTTTTGTGAAGTCACTTTAAGCCACACATTTGAATGACTTGTAATAAATGACTGTTTGTTGATTGATGCGGAGGACTTTCTCTTCTATTGGGGACCTTCCTTTGAAGTGTACATCATAATTTAAACTTCCATTGGCAATTGCCATAGCCGAGGCTACATACTTCATGGAGATTGGGACAATACCTACAATTTCCGTGTCTACAGCATACAGAGGGACTGGCAGGGGCACGATACATGGTGTGATTTGGTGATGCCCTTTCATTAGCACTTACTATGAGCTTAGAGATCTCATCTCGGGCATTGGCCCAGGGTTGAGTGAGATCACGGCGAGATTTCTCACAGTATCGGGAGATACTGCGAGATTCTGTGGCGTCCCGTACATCTGCCTGCAGTCCTCCCCACATCGTGGGATTTCGCTACCTTGGCTACTTCCGCATTGACTTATGACACAGAGAGAGTGCGACGAGACCAGCACTACATTAGCTTATATTGTGAGGCTTTACGGTGTCCATAGTAACAGCGTTATTCTTCGAGCAAGATTTATGGAACGCCAGACGTCCTTGTAGAGGTACAGCCCTCAGGACATTGCCCTTTGTATGACCTTATGTTTTTCTTATTACATATAGTTGTGCCATATCGGTTGTAACTCCTGGTAGGCTTGGGGTTCCCGTGTCTTCTTGTGCACTATATACCGAATTGACTGTATATATGGTTAGTACACTTAGCCATTGCAATTTGACACCTCACAGTTTTCAGCCTTGTTCGTAGTGTTTTGTGATGGGGAATAATCCCATGGAAAGTGTTTTTTCAGAAGGGATGCCTGTTTTCAAAAGTGTGCTCGAATCCTTGAAACGGTTGAGATTGAAAGGGGAGGAGGCGATCCTGTGTGATGGATGCTATTAATTTTTCCATCTTCTTTAAAGATGGAACCCCATGAAGTGCCACTCAAAGCTCTTTGTGGGATGACGTCCCGTTCCGAGAGTGTTGCAATACCGTGCCATTAAAGCACCATAGTTCTGCATCACCCCAGCTGAGGCTTCAGCGTTATCAGGTGATGTCACTGCTCTCCTGGCAATGCATTGTTACATTATGCGGTCATTGATTTTTTTTTTTACTGTTGGAGAAACAATCTTTAGTGACTCCCTTTTAAGCAATAAATCTGTAGGAAAGTCAGATTTCTCATAGGAACTTCTTCGAATGATTCATTAATAAGCAAGCTGTGACCAAGTTACCCCTCCTTCAATGAATCCAAAGGGATCTCTGTACGACATAAACCACATCTATTGCTCTAGTGGGAAATATTTCTTATCTAGTATGTTTACACCCCTCTTAACTCACCCGTCTGATTTCTGAATTTTTTTTTAAAAAAAACCCTTGCTCCATGTCCTACCATCATAGCAATATTATGGCTACATATTTTAAAAAATAATAGATGGTGCAATCATGAAGCAAGGAGATGGCGTACTGGCATCAGTAATGAAACCATTAATGAAGATGAATAAAACTGTGCAAGTAATACTCTTAAAGGGCAAGTGTGGCAAGGGCGTGAGAGATGGTGTCAACAATTAATTACTCCCATGAGACTGGCTGGATATGATTTCAAATAGAAGAAGGAAGCAAAAAGGAGTGGTATGATAAGGCCTGAGCTGGAAAGTGGGACAAAGGATTAATTAGGGCTGTCCCTTCCAGATTGGGTCAGTTGGAAGGTATGTGGGAGTACATTTGGGAAAGGATGGAGAAAGGAAAGAACAGCACTGAGGAGACAAGGAGTCTGGAGCGAGAAAAGGATAGCAGAGGAGGGAAATGAAAGGCACAAGCCAGTGCAAGGATGACTCTCTCCTCAGGGTTGTAGCTACAAAGTGAGGAGAAGGACATTGCCCCTATCTCCCCTGGAGTAGCATTTTCCTCAGCCTGCAAATTTTTATCACTGCAATAACTTAAAACTTTGGTTTAGTGTTTAGAAACACAGTACAGGCAATTCCTGGGTTACAAACAGCTGACTTGCAAATGACTCATAGCTAAGAACAGGGGTGAGACAACAGGGAGTGAGAGAAATCTACCCTTTGGAAGAGACATTCGCTCCTGAAAGAGTTCTCATGGGAAAAATGTGTCTCCACTGAAGCTTTTTCACCAGACGGAGATCCTGTGGCTGGGTTGCCCGGGCAAGAGGGAGATCCAGCTTCCAACCCTGGATGGCGCAACATTATGTCCGTCGTCAGCAGTTAAAAGTCTCAGTGTCACTCTGGACTCTCAACTGATGATGGAAACGCATATCTCCGCCGTCAGTAGAGTAGCATTTTTCCATCTACGCCAGGTGAGGAAGCTGGCCCCCTATCTCTCCCGTCGCAACTTGGCCACAGTGGTCCAAGCCACGGTCATCTCAAGACTAGACTACTGTAATGCTCTCTACATTGGCCTGCCTTTGTCAGTGATCTGGAAATTGAAGCTGGTTCAGAATGCGGCAGCTCAGTTGTTGGTTGGCGCTCCTATGAGCAGCCATATTACACCTATTTTACGAGAGCTGCACTGGTTGCCAGTGGAATGCTGGATCACCTTCAAGGTGCTGGTATTGACCTTCAAGGCCTTGAATGGTCTGGGGCCAGTGTACCTCAGGGACCGCCTCATCCCGTACTGTCCCACTAGACCGTTATGCTCTGGGACAAGTCATTTCCTGGAGGTCCCAAGTTTTAAGATGTACCATCTTACTGCCACATGGAGGAGGGCCTTTTCGATTATATCCCCCACCTTATGGAACACATTGCATTCCGGTGTTCGTGCCCTTCGAGACCTGTTGGCATTCCGGAAAGCATGCAAAACGCTCCTGTTCCAACAGGCATTTGGTCCCTAAGGATGTCCAATCCTTTAGACAGTTCTCTCCCCCACTTAGGTGATCCATAGTCACTGCTGTGTTTTAATATTCCATTGTAGTTTTATTGTTGTTTCTTATCTTTTTATGCTTTTATCGTGTGATTTTATGGCTGTAAGTCGCCCCGAGCCAAACGGGAGAGGCGACTGATAAGTGTAAATAAATAAATAAATAAATATTTGTTTCCACAACAAGCCACATTTTTTAAAATCCAGTTACCACGGGGACAGAAAGTGAGGTGAAATCTTCTGAACAGGGGCACAGACAGCAAAACAAACACCACAGGAGTGCTAATCTTTCCTTATGCTATCCCAAGTTTTTTTGTATATATCGTAAAAGTCAGTGTTTGTATGATGTATGTATATGTGTATGTGTATATACTGTATGTATGAATGCAGGTGGCGATGTATAAATCTGGAAGGGGTTCCGACTTCCACAGACTACTGCGACCCCTGTGAATGACAGACCTGGGCCAAAGTCCCATAATGCACTTTATGCCCTGGTGAGATTTGGGGGAGGATGAACGACAGACAATGGGATTTGTAGACCCTTCACCTGATTCCAGAGATCACTGTGACACCCACCAATGATGGACCTATACCAAACTTGAGTCACAGATCCCTGCATGATGCATTTTATATCATAGTGAGATTTGGGGGGAGTATGAACCATGGACGATGGGATTTTCAGTATCTTTACCCACCTCCAGAGACCACTGCAACCACCACTAATGATGGGCCTAGACCTGTGTCACAGGTTTGCACCATGATACATTTTATGCCCTGGTGAAGTTTGGAGGAGGATGGACCATGGATGATGGGATTTGCAGTACCTTCAACTACATCCAGAGACTACTGCGAATACCATTGGCCATGGATCTGCACCAATTTTTAATGGTATCCAAGCAACCACATATATGGAGTTACATATAAAAATGAACCTACATACAAATTCAGCTTAAGACCAAACCTACAGAACTTACCTTGTTCATAACTTGGGGACTGCCTGTGCGATTTAGGCTCCCAAAGAATTATGGCAAACAAAGTTATCAAGGGAATGTGAATCTAGCAAATGTAACAGTTCTGGGTTTCTATGATTTTCAGTCTGTCATTCTCTGTTATATTAGAAATTTGAAGAATGAAGGAAAATTTCACAATGAAATTGAATTCTTATTCAGGGGAGCTATTCCGTCCCGTCCCGTCCCATCCTGTCCCCCGTCCCCGTCCCCCCGCCTTCCTTTACTCGAGTCTACACTTTCTAGGATTAGCTCTCCATGTTCTAGGAATGGGAGCTAGTGACTGTCTTCCCAAACAGAAAGGAAGACACAAGGAGAGTAGTCAGGAAACTATTCCACTTAATACCACTTTCTGTGTGTTACAAGATAAGCCAGGAAGAAACAGAAGAAATTGAGCAGCAGCACCATAAAACATACATGGAGACCACCACAAAGAAGTGGATGGAAGTCAAATTGTAGATATTTTTTTCATCATCATCATCATCATCATTATTTCTTTTTTTCTCTTTTCTCTTTTCCCTCCATCTTTTTATATTTCCCACTTTCCTATAATTGTATTGTTCTCCCACTTTATATGTAAAATAATCTATTTTTTCTATTTATTCTTAATTTGATTAGAACTTCTTATTCTTAATAAAAATTGAAACATTAAAAAGACATGCATGCACAGACACACACACTCTGAACTTTTACTTGGAGGAAGACCCCCTGCCAGCCTGTTTACATTTTTGAAAAGAGCAATAAACACATTTTTCCTCCTTTTCCTTTCTGCTTATCTCTCCTGTATCACCCCTCCTCCCACATTCCCTCCAAGAGGAAAACTGCCTCCAGTTGCAATGGATGAAATATTCTTCCCCCTAAAGTTAACTGCCACAGAGGGCATGAGAACTGGGAGGTCTCTACATGTGGGGATGGGATAGTAGTTAACTCTTTTCCTTCTGCAACCCTCTCCCCTTGAAAATTGCCTCCTGAATGTTTATGAAGCAAGGGGGGGGGGGGGGGGTTGCCATTAACATTAATTGACAGGGCTCTGGGAAATAGATCTAGAGGACCATGACGCTTCCTTTTCACTATTATCATGGAGCCCCACCAAAATTAGTTTGCCATCGTGAATTGGGATCCAGTGGGCTCAGTGGCAAAAGTGAAGAGGAACTGGCATAAGCCGCTGAATTTGGCCCATCTGATGAGGTTGTAAAATATATTCCATCAAGGGCTAGCAATGAGTATGGATCCCCTCTCTGGATCTTCACTGACATTGAACTTTGAAACCCTTTTTATTTATTATTTATTCATTTAAAACTTTTGTACCCCGACCTTCTCACCTACGAAGTGGGGCAGCAACCTCAAATAACGTTTTGCACAATATTCCATAAATACGTTATATACAAAAATGCTAACATTTAAAATCTAAAACATCATAAATTTACAATAAAATTATCAATTACAAATACAATAAATACATTTTAAAAGCCTTTCGCCAAAGTAAAATCGAGTCCAACTCAATCCGTATATTCGGTCCGTATCTAGTGGTTAGTGACTTTAGTTGATTCGCGATCTCCTCTTTCATTCTGCGAAGATCTCATTGCACAGCCACGTTTTCACCCGCTTCCTAAAACTCAGGAGGGAGGGGGCAGATCTAATTTCATTTGGGAGGGAATTCCACAGCTGGGGGGCCACCACAGAAAAGGCCCTGCCCCCCCCAGACATGCCTGCGAAGGAGGTGGGACCGAGAGCAGGGCCTCTCCAGACGATCTTAACACTCTTGACGGTTCATAGGGGAGAATACGTTCAGACAGGTAAACTGGGCCGGTACCATATAGGGTTTTTTAGGTCAACACCAGCACTTTGAATTGTGCTCGGAAGCTAATTGGCAGCCAGTGGAGCTGGCGCAACAGGGGAGTTGTGTGCTCCCTGTATCCTGCTCCCGTTAGTAATCTGGCTGCTGAGCGCTGGACTAATTGCAGCTTCTGGGCAGTCTTCATAGGCAACCCCACATAGAGAGCATTTCAGTAGTCTATACGGGATGTAACCAGAGCGTGGACAACCATGGCCAAGTCCGACTTCCCAAGGTATGTCCTAGCATTTGGGCATTGCCTCTTTTAACCCTTATTCAGACACCAGTCAGATGAGTGACGCAGATGTCAGTGGTGCTCCAGGGCTGTCTGTCTCATGTCTGATTTGTCAAAGGATGTGGTGGCAGGCGGAGTGTATGTGCCTGTTTGGGGAAGAAGCAATGTCTGCTTCTACAGGCTTGGCATTTGCCTCTCTTCCTTTTGCCCTGACTGCCTGTTTGGAGTTCTCTCTCCCTTTCCCCCCTTTCTCTCACTCAGTCTTGGATTTCACAACCAGGCAGACAGAACTGAAAAGGACACTATCCAAGCAAAAGGCACCCTGGGCCTTGTAAAGTGGATGTGCCGTGAAGAACAAGGGGCTCTGGCTGCCTGGCAGGGTGGCCTGAGGTGGCCGCCCCAGGGTTACAGAGGTCCTGGTGACTTGGGAAGGGTGTGGGGAGCCAGGGAGGAGACTTGAGCCTCGCTGGGAGCAGGGCTTGCTCCCGAATCTCATTTTTCACATGTCTGCTGCACTCTCGCTACCAGCTCTGTCAGAGGAAAGGAGGCGCTTCCTGTTATTCCAATCTGAATCTCAAGCTGAACACAGGAGGGAGCAGGCAGCTGTAGAGCAGAGTGGCAGGGTGAGCAAAGATGGAAGGCCAGTGCCTGCCTTTGCAACTGCTTCTTCTGGTCTTTACAGGTATGTACTTTGGGGAAGGGAAGGAGAATCATATAAGCGTAGACAGCTGTGAGTGGCTTTGCTCCTCTAATGGGGAAATCGGAGCCGATCCTTACAGATTGTCTGCAGTAGGCAAAGGGGTGGCAACTCTGCAAGAAAACCCTACAGGTCAGCTCTGGCACTCAACTCCTTCATTGACCCCATTTCTTATTTGAAATCAAACTCTCTCTTCTTGTCATCTTGCGGGCACCATCTTAACAATCTGTGCATGTGCATCACACACTTCTTTTGCTGAGTCCTGTATCACATCCCTCGCTTTCACACTTCACACTAACCGCAATGTTTGTACCTTCTGTGTTCTTCGCTAACTATTACATTCTCGACCCTTCCCCTAATCTGGTTTGGCTGGTATTTTTCCATCTCGAGGGTGACTCCCTTGCCAACATCAAGTGAATTTTCCTCTACAGTCCATTCTGACACCAATTTGGGGGAGGATTTCCTAAACCTCAGCCTAGGATAATTAGAAAAGGAAGTCTTTTGTGTTATGAAATGCTTCATTTTTCAGGTTCAGTGCAATGGACGACAAGAGCACTGTTGTGGCCATCTCTTCTTTCTGATGGGTTTTCAATAAGTGAATTTGGCAGAGAGTGGGGAAAAAGTCTTAGAACCCTATACCTGAAAAAACCCTGAAGCTCCTGTTTCCCACCAGAGCCATTTCTCTTTTGCCCCTGTCCCCATTTCACTCAATCCGAACCATGGCATTCCCTAGTAGAGGGCAGGTGCATTTATCATTTGGAGTTGTAAATCAAATATATTCAGAATGTCCCAAGCAAGTAATCCAAAACCCACATGTTGTGGAGTAGAGCAATTATGCTCTCAGGGGAAAGAGTCTGGGTCAGAAAAATATCTTTCTAGTCGAAGATATGGAAATTAGATACAGTCTGGGGTGTATATTGCCTAAATACCCTAAAAGCACCAGATCCTGACTGATATGGGAAACTACACAGTGACAGGTGTGGCTAGTACTTGGATTGGAGTCTGCTAGCAAACATCAGGTAATGTAGGCTGTGCTGTCTGCCTTCCATATCCGCAGATTCTGCATTAATGAATTCTGCCATCTATGGTTTAAAACTTTTTTTAGAATTCCATTTTAAGAGATACCATTTTAGTAGATCATTAGCTTGAGCATCCATGGAGGATCCTGGAGCCAAAGGCCAGCAGATACCAAGGGTCCACTGTATTTCTGAGGAGGGCAATGGCCTCTGAACGTATCTTGCCAAGAAAACCCTATGATAGGGTCACCACAAATCAGAGTTGACTTGAAGAAACATAACAATGATATATTGTCGAGGGCTTTCATGTCTGGAATCACTAGGTTGTTGTAGGTTTTTCAGGTTGTATGGCCATGTTCCAGAAGCATTCTCTCCTGACGTTTCGCCTGCATCTGTGGCAAGCATCGTTGCCACAGATGCAGGCAAAACATTAGAAGAGAATGCTTCTAGAACATGGCCATACAACCCAAAATACCTACAACAACCAATAACAATAATAATGAGGGTGTGTGGACTATTTTAGCTGAGCCAGCTGAAGCAAAGTCTACATCTATGTGCCCTGCAGCATCCGGTCCCTGGGTGTAGCAGTTTTTTAAACTCCAGAGGAAATGTGTGTAGGAGGCTCCCTTCCTCCCCTAACAGGCTGCAAAGTATGGATTAGCTAACACAAAATAAACCATATTGGCCCATTAGGAAAATTCCCAGATGTGCAGACAGTATCTTCATTGGGATCAAGCAAATGTGCACATGGTTGTGGGTAAACATTTGAAACCATACAAAAAAAATATTACCCTCCTCCCCAAAAAACAACAACAACAGCAACAATTAGGCATCAGTCAGACAGAAGAGAAGAAGAAATGGAAGAAGTGAAATCGTAATTAACTGGATTTTTAAAAATATGTTTACAAAAAAAGAGAGAGAATAATTCGAATATGAGCCCAAGGCTAGGCATATACATTGATATCAACTGACCAAAGTTTTAAAATGGATGGAAAGTCAATGACTTAGAATTCACTATGTTAATCTCTGATTGACAGATTTTTTTTTCTGGTAATAAAATGACCAAGCGATAAGGAAATATGGGAGCCCCGTGAAACAAAGATGGTGAGCTGCCTATAAAATTCTGTGAATGAAGCATGTCAATTGTATGATGAAAGCCACTCGCTGAAGGCTGTCATTGCTTTGGCTCCCATGTCAGTGGAGGATAGATTGTGTTGAGTATTTAGCCTGGGCTTTAAAAGAGCAATTAAAGATGCGGATACATTTGTGTGTTTTCCTAAGAGTACTAAATGTAATCTGAAGCCTGCATGAAACCTATAGGAGACTAATCCACTTAGGTTTGCCACTTGTCTCTCCCTTTCCATCTTAAAACCTTCTGTCCCCATCTATATAAATAAAAATGTAATGTTCGTTTGTGGGATTAACATAACTCAAAAACCACTTGACAAATTGACACCAAATTTGGACACAATACACCTATCAGGCCGTTGAGTGACTATCACCCATAAAAACCTTGAGAAACCCAGCAAAAGGGACATAAAAGGCAAAAATAAAAAATACATTACAACGCATGCGCAAAACCTATATATATATATATATATACTAGCTGATCCCGGCACGCGTTGCTGTGCCCTATTTAGGAGATGGTAGAATCTCTGAGCCGTGCGCTGTGTGGGCCTGCGTGGGAAGGTTGTCCCTTGGTCTCAGGAGTGTTCTGGAAGCGGCAGAGGGGGGGGGGCATGGATTATGATGTTGCGCATGCTTGGTATTGTGACGTGTGTATGGTGGCCATTTTGTGTGTGTGTGAACATTGTGGTCTATGGCGGCAGTTTTGGGGGTCTAATTTTAGGGTCTTGCGAGGTAGGTTGGGCGGTTTTTTTTGTGCCCTTAATGTACCTTGTGGTTGGTGTTAATGTTTTGGGTGGTTTTTGTGCCTCGGGGGCATTTAGTTTTCCTGTCCATTTGCCCCGTTGCACTACCACTTCCCTTTTATATATATATATATATATATATATATATATATATATATATATATACACACACACACACACACACACACACAAATATATATACACACAAAACACATAAACACAGACTGGGCCACAACTGGGTTGGCTAGTCTATATAAATAAAAATGTAATGTTAATTTGTGGGATTAACATAACTCAAAAACCACTGGACAAATTGATACCAAATTTGGACATAATACACCTATCAGGCCAACGAGTGACCATCACTCATAAAAACACCGAAAAACACAGCAGAAAAGACTTAAAAAGCCAAAAAAATGAAAAATACATGACAACACATGTGCAAAACAACATATATACACATATACACAAATATATACACATATATACACACACAACACATATACACAGACTGGGCCACAGCAACGCGTGGCAGGGGAAGGCTAGTAGATAATAAATTACTTCAATATTAAGTCAGATATTTGTGACTTCTGAGTATCCGTTCCATACCTACCTGGTTGCCCACCCCATAGATTCCAAATCTTGGAGTTTTATTAAGGACTTTTTTTGGTTTTGAGTCCAATGTCATTCTGTGCGCCTACAAAAGGCCTAATCATTTTTGTTCAAAATTGTACCCTTTTATTAGCAAAAAAATTCCTTCTTAAACTTCATTAATCTACCTTCTGTTATCTGCAGTGACTATGGGGCTTGATGCTTACTCTGGGACAGTGGCCTCTCCCAGTAATGCCAACTTGTCTTTGGAAGGAGGACCAAATGTTACAGCTTCAATCTATCAAGGGAACGTAGAAGGAAACACAACAGTTCATCTTGGTGAGTTCTATTATGAGTTACTTAGGGTGGATAAGCAAACGTTTCCCCACCATCTCAAAAAATTAGGCCATTTACTGAAGATGAATCGTGAGAGTGGCCAAATGGAAGTACTACATTGCCGTACATTATTAAGTTGAGGAAACCATGACTGTAAGTTGTGGATATGGTCACAAAGCCGACTGACTATAAAAAGGCAAGATAAAAATGGTGGCAGGCAGGGCCGTAGCCAGGATTTTGATTCGGGGGGGGCTGAGGTTGGTTCGGGGGGGCTGAGACTGGGTGGAAGAGGGTCTACCCTAGCAAACCTTTTGTAATGTTATCCCAATAACCCCATTAATGTGGGATATAATGAGCATGGTGATCAGATCATGATATGAATAAGCATAACAGTTTAAATAATGTACCAGTAAGGCCTTTTCGCGGACCACCCTGAGAATTTCGGGGGGGCTGAAGCCCCCTTAGCCCCCCCCCCTGGCTACATGCCTGGTGGCAGGGGGTACCAGCAGCTACCACTCTTGAAGCCTTAAAGATTGGCTGCAGTGTAATTCATCACACTAGAGAATGAATCCATTTAAAAACTGGTTTCTGCCTCTTGCGGAATTTTGGGGTTTGTAGGTTAGTGAGACTGTTAAAGGCTCTTCCCTAAACTACAAACCCCAGAATTCTACAGGAGGCAGAAACCAGATTTAAAGTGGATTCATTCTCTAGTGCAGTGTTTCCCAACCAGTGTGCTGTGGCACACTAGTGTGCCGTGAGCGATCATCAGGTGTGCCGTGGGAAATTGGAACCTCCAATACCCTTTCTTCCCCCTCCTGCCGAACACTTTTTCTTCTCCACTCGGGCTCCCTTCTTCCCAGCCTCGCTCTGCTCGCTTTGCTCATGCTGCCGCTTCTGCAGGAGGGGGGAGTAAGGAAGATGTGACCCGTGCGGGCGCTACTGCACAGACTCACCCCACATCTTCCTCCCTCCCCCCTCCCCTCCTGAACATGCTCATGCTTCCCCCCTCGAATCAAAATGGCGGCAGAAGCGGCAGTGTGAGCAAAGTGAGCAGAGTGAGGTTGGGAAGAAGGAAGCCCGAGTGGAGAAGAAAAAGTAATTGTTTGGCAGGAGGGGGAAGAAAGGGCACGAAGGGGAAGGGGGAGGAAGAGGTCTCTGTCGAAAGCTGGCATGGGCAAACTTGGACCTTCCAGGTGTTTTGGACTGAAACTCTCACCATTCCTAGCAGCCTCAGGCCCCTTTCCTTTTCCCCTCTCAGCCACTTAAGCAGGAAAGGGCCTGAGACTGTTAGGAATGGTGGGAGTTGAAGTCCAAAGCACCCAGAGGGCTGAAGTTTTCCCATGCAGGTTTTAGGGACCTTAAAGTGGTGAGCCTCCTTCCAACATTGTGATTGAAAACAACATAACATTGTTTGAGTCCACAGTGCTCTCTGGGTGTAGGTGAACTACAACTTCCAAACTCAAGGTCAATTCCCAAGCAAACCCTTTCAGTACTCTCTGTTGGTAATGAGAGTTCAATATGCCAAGTTTGGTTCAATTCCATTGTTGCAAGAATTCAGGATGATCTTTGATTGTGTGTTAACTATAAATCCCAGAAACTGTAACTCCCAAATGTAAGGATCTATTTTCCCCAAACTCCATCTGTGTTCACATTTGGGCATATTGAGTATTCATGCCAAGTTTGGTCCTGATCCAAGATTGTTTGAGTCCACAGTGCTCTCTGGATATAGGTGAACTACAACTCCAAAACTCAAGGTCATTGCCCACCAAACTCTTGGTTATGGTAGTTCTGAGTGGGAAGTTTGATTCCATTCCATCATTGGTGGAGTTCAGAATGCTCTTTGATTGCGGGTGAACTATAACTCCCAGCTGTTGAGCAAGACCTTCGTGAGTGTCTTTCTGCCATTCCTGCCAGGATATCTATGTTGTGTTCATCAAAACAGGCCCAGGTTTCACACTGAGTGTATAAATACATTTAAAAGCACATTAACTATATGTATTACTGTGTTAGAGTGTCATTTTGGTTGGTGGTGTGTGATTTTGTAAATGTAAAAAATGTGCCGCGGCTAAAAAAAAGGTTGAAAAACACTGCTCTAGTGTGCTGAGGCCCTTAGTAGGTGTTCCTGGCAAGTATACATGATGCACTCTTGTCCTGCTTTGGTGCTTGCCAGAGGCATATCATTGGTCACAGTGGCAACAAACTGATGGCCTTACTCTAAACAGACCCTTTGGTGTTCTCCAGCAAAGCACTTCTGATGTTCTTCTGACACAAGAACTTGGAAGTTGTTGAGTTGGACGTTCTGATGTCAATGAATATGGGCATTGTGTATTTCCTTTGACAGATCACATGCTTTTATTATGAAAAAATAGAAATTGCAATTTTGGATCAGACCTTTCGCTCATTTAGCACTTTATGTTCTGGCAAATAATCATAATCATAATCATAATAGTTGTGTGTAGAGAAAGAACTGAACTAAAGGTGAAATAGTCTCAAGTCGCCCGTTGGAAAGCTTTAGAAGTAAATGAAAAAAAATTAGTTGATGAAGGGATACATCTCAGAATGCATCAAGACCAGTATTTTGGCACAACAGTTGTTTTTGTCTAACTACTTTTGAATATAAATTAAAAGAAACAATAGCTTTTAATCTAATTCCATGCAGGAAGCCGGGAAGCAAATGCATTTGTGTGATCTTTATAGTGCCAAACCTTGGAAACTTGGCAAGAGCATCTTGTTGCATAACTTGCAGGAGATTGAACCTCTCTAAAGTGCAAGTCTTTAGGAGGATATTTAAGTACTGATTTTGAGTTTTTCCAAATCCCACTTGGATTTCTTTCATTCATTGTATTATATTAGCATTGAGATTTTAGCTAGCATTCTGTTAGTGAAAGACATATGTGAAATTTGTGCTATAGGTGCAAGGCAAATTGTTTGCCAACAGGTGTTTTCTGCTGACAGGGGCTTAACTGGAATCGATCATGCATCAACATTGCACATTGTGAGAACCATCAATGCAAAGCAAAATAAGGGGAGACAGTGGTGCATAGTGGTTTCAGTCTTGGATGGCCCCTTCTACACTGCTTTATAATCCATTTTATCAAATCAGATAATCCATATTATCTGCTTTGAACTGGATTATATGAGTCTACACTGCCATATAATCCAGTTCAAATCAGATAATCTGGATTTTATATGGCAGTGGAGAAGGGATCCCAGTTTCCAGGTGATATGGCAAGTAATAGGGCTTCTGGTATTATTCATAAATTACAATGGGTTCATTTGGATGTAGGCAGTCTTTCAGTCATCCTGCTTTAGATTGTTCATAGGTTAAAAGTTGCTTCTTGAATTGGGCTTGCAGACCAATATGAAGCCAGTGAAGTTCATCCACATTATTGTGATCAACAAAGAACACTTGGGAAAAACTTAGCGGTTACCTTTTGCATTGTGAGAAAAATGAGGGGCATTGCTCATTATGTTTTATTTTCTTTCTTTTCTAGATGATATCCATGATTACTTAGCATACACTTGCTGGATGACATTTTACCACCACATGAATAATGTCAGCAAAGAGCACTGGTGTGAGTGGAGGGCCATTGTCAGGTACAGAGAACTACGTTTTGTTCTGGGTATTGTATTAAGCAAATGCGTAATGGCTTTGAGCAAATTAGAGATATATCCATGTTTTTAAAATTCCATTCAATAATTTGGACATTTGAGATCTTAATTTGATATTCAAAACAAAATAAAGGCTCACTTCTTCAATCACCTTGATAAAATGCTTGTGTGTGTGTAGTTTTATAGTTTTACAACGTCTTAAACCTTCTCTGCCAAAAGAATACTGATGTCTCACCAAACTACAAATCCCAGGATTGCATATCATGGAGCCATGCCAATTCAATTAGGGATGGCATCCCTCAAACAAGAGTTCCCGAAGCTCTAAGATTACTGTATTACATAAATCTAATGCACACCCTCATTTTGGCAAGGTAATTTAGCTAAACAAAGTGAGCATTCGATTTGAGTTAAAAGGGTAGTTTTTAAAGACCCTCCAAAGTGGAGAGAAAACTGCTAAAATTACTCATAACTTTCTTCAAGAATGAAATTAGCAAGGAATTGCATCTCAATCCACTTCTCCATTGCCATATAAAATCCAGATAATCTGCTTTCAACTTGAATATATGGCAGTGTAGACTCAGATAATCCAGTGAGTCTACACTTCCATATAATCCAGTTCAGAGCAGATAATTTAGATCAGGGGTGCTCACACTTTTTCAGCATGGGAGCTACTGATTAAAAGTCCCAAAGATCACCTACCCAGAAAAGTAAAACGTATAACTATTTTCTTATTTATTTATTTATATTTATTATTCCTTTTTATGTACCACTCCTTCCAGCAGGCTCGGGGCAGTTTACATAAAATGAAGTTATAAAACATCAACATTTCAATGTAATAACAACAATATAAAACAGAGCATAAAAATACATCCAACCACCCCATTTCTCCCACACTGCCATATTACCACACATATTATCAGCCAGAAAGTAAGAAGAGAAGCTGTTGAACTGCAAGGCCATTTAATACGCAGCAAGGTAAACGAAGGGCCATGCAAAAATACATCCAACCACCCCATTTCTCCCACACTGCCATATTACCACACATATTATCAGCCAGAAAGTAAGAAGAGAGGCTTTTGAACTGCAAGGCCATTTAATACTCAGCAAGGTAAACAAAGGAGTATGCAAAAATACATCCAACCACCCAATTTCTCCCACACTGCCATATTACCACACAACATATATTTCTCAAGGAACAAAGCAAGCAGGGAGGCTTTGGAGCTAAAAGGCCATTTTTAAAAATTAAAAATAAACAAAGAGACATGCCACAGAACAATCAAGCACCCATCCCAAAGTAAAAAGACCGACCTTTAACATGCGGTAAGGAAATGACCCCAAAGCATCCTTCTTCTCCTCCTCCGTCGTTGCTCCTATTTCCACACCACCAGCATGAGTGCCGCCTCCAAGAGCTCACGAGAAGTCCGAGAGGCAGAATGGGCACTTCTGCGCATGCGCACGGGGCCAGCCATGCATCGCGTCATCCAGGCCCGCCCCCTTTGGTCTTCTACGACTCTGAGTGGCTGGAGAAGGACGGAGGGAGGAGGAGGAATCCAAAAGAGGGGGCCCTTTCTGCCTCTTGGACTCTGGAGCTTTTGGAGGCGGCGCATGAGCAGGGAGCGGGGAGGAGCAACAACGGAGGACTTCTTTGCAGGGGCGCGTGAAGAGGACCAACAGCAAAAAATCTGGTCAGGGGCCTGAAGATCACCAGGATGAGGCCCGAAGATCACCCTGGTGATCGCGATCACCGTTCTGAGCACCCCTGATCTAGATTTTATATGGCAGTGTAGAAGGGGCCATATAAACAAAGAGGGGACGTGCTGAAAACACTATACACACTCAGCAGAGTTTAAAACAATGTAAGGTATCTGACGTGAGAACACAGTATATCAACAATAATATTCAAATTATGGGCTACAAATGTCCCCAACTCAACTCTGTGTTTCCTGGTGGGTGAGTCTTAAATGAGAAAACAAAGTCACTCACAGACGTCCATTCCTGGATCGGGATCCTCTACTTAGAGTAGCGTTAACCAAAGGAAAGTTCCACAATTAAATCCTGGAAGTATTGTGATGTTGTTTCTTCTGGTGTTTTTTGTATCAATGTCTAAAATTCTATCTCCAATCAAATATAACTTTCAAATGAAGAAACGAGCTCATTCCACCATTGCAATAATCCAGTAATGTTTTAATCCGGGTTATATATTTTATATATCCACCCACCAGGAAACACAAGGCCTAAAGGCCAAGAATTAACTTTCTGTGTGTGATTCGTTTTCATTTAATGCTTCTTCCCCTGGCAATTTTCCTCTGTTTCTTCCTCTCCCTCTTGATTCCACAGGCCATACAGCATTTTACGAAAGTGCTTGGAACGTTTTGCTGATAACTTGAACTACGCCTTCCCCAATGCCTTGGCCGAGGAGTACATTAAGCATAGCCACAAACACTACTTCTACAACTGCACTTCGGAACTGCTCCCACCTCTCCTGGATCCCCCAGAAAATATTTTGTTGCCCCTCATCATAACTCCTATCTGCCTCATTCCTTTCTTGATCATTCTTGTGGTGCTGAAGAGCAAAGATGGTGAAACACAGGCATGAGTCTTGACCTTCACATAGCAATTTTGGAGCGCCCTTGTGCTTTAGCACCTTGTGACACTGTTACAATCCTCATCTCTTGGCCTCCATGGGATTGGCCTCCCCTCATGTGTCAGGAGTACAACCTGGTATGAGCCACTGCATAGGAGCATTATGTTTGAGATCGTGCACGCTAAACTCATGTTGTGGCAGAGAAGGAACAAAGCTGAACCTCTGCTATAGAAGCAGATGCGGGCATAAGCATATAGAAAAATTAAGCTTTTTGTCACTACTTTAACTACCATAGCTGATTCTGAAGGAACTATGGGAACTGCTCTACATTCTTGGTGAAACCCCCTAGCTCTTTATAGACTTCATGTCTAGAGGTCTGTGCAGAGAAGTCACTATCATTAAAGTTTATTCATATGATTTGCCCAAAATTTGTGTATTCTTCTTCTGATAAGGATTTTTTTTTGCTCTGCAGGCTTGAGTCTTCTCTTTTCTAGTCACATTCCCAAATTGAGGTTACCTGCTAATTCTCCATCTCCAGCCCTTGCCACAACAAACACTGTATATTTTCATACAGACTGTGGGTTATTTCTTTTCTGTCTTTTCATTTAAATTTAGTTCCTAAGCATTCTTCTTATCCGTTTTGAAATTTTGAGTATTTTGACAATACTCCAGGGAAGCGAAATCGCTTTTGCTCTCCATCTCCAACTGTCTCTTGCTGATTTGAACACTTCACCTTCTATTGTCTTTTTTGTTTCATTGTTCACATGTCTTCTGAAAGATTAAGGGTTGACTTGAAACAGATGGGAATGTCTAAACTGAACAATATACAGAAATATGCAGAAAAAGCAACAAAGAAGACTTCTGAAAGTGTGCCACAACTGCATTCGGTGTCCATTGTTACTTCCATACAACCTTTACTCTGAATTTACATAAGCATCCCACATAGAGACAAACTCAGCGACAGTTGGTTGCATTTGAGTGTTGTTTTTAGACATGCTTCATGGAGATTTGTGTGTCTGTTATTGTTTACAGTATTATCCAGAGCTATTGTGCTTTTAATTACTAGTACACTCCTTATAGAGAGCCAGTATGATATAGTGGTTTGAACATTGGGATATGATTCTAGTCATCTAGGTGCAAATCTCTGGTTACCATATTCAATCGCACTCTCATCCTCAGAGGAATGCAAGGGAAACCCACCTTTGAATAAATTCTGTTTTTCGCCTTCATGCCAACATAAGTCAGAAACAACTTGAAGGCACAAAAGTATGCAACAAGCAACCTTCCTTGTAACCTCTTGTTTCTTGTACTGCTCCCTTTGCCCTTTCTGTTGTTTCCTGCTCAATATAACAGTGGCATTACTGATGAATACCTTCTTCTTGCATTGTATTTTGCCAGGCCTGATGGTCTAAAGCAGTGTTTCCCAACCAGTGTGCTGTGGCACACTAGTGTGCCATGAGCGATCCTCAGGTGCGCCGTGGGAAATTGGAGCCTCCAATACTCTTTCTTCCCCCTCCTGCCGAACACTTTTTCTTCTCCACCCGGGCTCCCTCCTTCCCAGCCTCGCTCTGCTTGCTTTGCCTCGCTTTGCTCTGGGGCGAGTCTGCGCAGTAGCGCCCGCACGGGTCACGCCTTCCTCCCTCCCCCTCCACTCCTGAACACGCTCACACTGCCCCCTCGGATCAAAATGGCGGCAGAAGCGGCAGTGTAGAAGAAAAAGTGTTTGGTAGGAGGGGGGAGAAAGGGCGCGAAGGGGAAGGGGGACGAAGAGGTCTCTGTCGAAAGCTGGCATGGGCAAACTTGGACCTTCCAGGTGTTTTGGACTCCAACTCCCTAGCAGCCTCCGGCCCTTTCCCTTTTCCCCCTCAGCCACTTAAGCAGGAAAGGGCCTCAGGCTGTTAGGAATGGTGGGAGTTGAAGTCCAAAGCACCCAGAGGGCCAAAGTTTTCCTATGCCTGTTTTAGGGGCCTTAAAGTGGTGAACTTCCTTCCAACATTGTGATTCTGGATAGAAAACAAACAACAACATAACATAACATTGTTTGAGTCCACAGTGCTCTCTGGGTGTAGGTGAACTACAACTTCCTAACTCAAGGTCAATTCCCAAGCAAACCCTTTCAGTACTTTCTGTTGGTAATGAGAGTTCAATATGCCAAGTTTGGCTCAATCCCATTGTTGCAAGAGTTCAGGATGCTCTTTGAGTGTGTGTTAACTATAAATCCCAGAAACTGTAACTCCCAAATTTCAAGGTCTATTTTCCCCAAACTCCATCTGTGTTCACATTTGGACATATTGAGTATTCATGCCAAGTTTGGTCCTGATCCAAGATTGTTTGAGTCCACAGTGCTCTCTGGATATAGGTGAACTACAACTCCAAAACCCAAGGTCAATGCCCACCAAACTCTTATAGTATTTTCTCTTGATTATGGGAGTTCTGTGTGGGATGTTTGTGTCTTTCTGCCATTCCTGCCACGATATCTATGTTGTGTTCATCAAAACAGGCCCAGGTTCCACACTGAGTGTATAAATACATTTAAAAACAGATTAACTATATGTATTACTGTGTTAGAGTGTCATTTTGTGTCATTTTGGTTGCTGGTGTGCCCCAGGATTTTGGAAATGCAAAAAATGTGACGCGGCTCAAAAAAGGTTGAAAAACACTGGTCTAAAGGGAAGGAATATTTCATTATTGAATATCTTGCTGTCTTGGTAATTTAATCTTTAATAATTGAATTCTTCACTTATTTGGTAAGTTTCTTTGTTTATGGTGAAGCAATGTTATAAGCATTGTTATTGTGTCATAGATACCATAAAGACACCCCCCCCCCCCGGCAATAATCCAAGTTCCTTGGTAAGCGATAACAAAGGCCAAAATAATATATAATTAAGACACTACATGTTTAGCAGTGCGCTAACAGTGTAGCGTCTTAATTACATAATATTTTGCCCTTTGTTACCAGATTAGAAACATCACAGTGTATAAGCTATTTGAAGGAAACTCATTAAGTTTGTTGGTGAGCTTCATTGAATGGGAAGTGCATTTAAATATAGAAATATCTTAGCCATGCAGACATTAGTTTATTGATAATTGTTATGCTTAATATAGGCAGTGAAGACTGTTTTGTTCTGCGGAACTTTTAATAGTTTCTAATGTCACGTTTTGATTTTATTGTACTGAATGTCCTGGCTACTGTTTTATGTTATTCCTATAATGTATTCTTTTTATTGTGTTTTGTTGTTTCCCATCTAATTGTGTATGTTGCCTTAAACATGTAATGAACATAGGGTGGTTTATAAATATGTCCAATAATTTGTATGTCTATTTGTGTCTGTCTTCATGTGCTATTATTTTAATTATATTTCCAATTACACATAAAGGAACATTCTCTTATCAGTAAATATACTACAGTTGTCTCTTTTGGACAGATACGTTTTATATAGGCAAGTGCTATCAGAATGTAGAATGAAATCCTTATCTGGGGAAACATGCTCTAAACACAGTAGGACTTAAGTATCTATAAAGTGGATTGCATTAACCTTTTTCTAATTATATTTATATTCTGCTGTTATAGATATACAGGTCCTTCTCAAAAAATTAGCATATAGTGCTAAAGTTCATTATTTTCCATAATGTAATGATAAAAATTAAACTTTCATATATTTTCAATTCATTGCACACCAACTGAAGTATTTCAGGTCTTTTTTTGTTTTAATACTGATGATTTTGGCATACATATCTCAAAAAAATAGCATATTCCATCCGACCAAATATGCTAATTTTTTATTATTTATTTATTTATTTATTTATTCAAATTTGTGAGTCGCCACTCCCGGATGGCTCGGGGCGACTTACAGTAAGTTGAATATTCAACAGAATAAAAACAAAATAAAACACCATTAAACAGGGCAGAACAACAGACAGTAAAAAGCCGTAAGTACATCAATGTGATATGCCCAGAAGGCAGGAGCCTGCCAACCTTATTTTTGAGACAGTATTTTTGGGTTTTCAGGAGCTGTATGCCAAAATCATCAGTACAAAACAAAAAAAAAGACCTGAAATATTTAAGTTGGTGTGCAATATATGAAAGTTTAATTGTTATCATTGCATTATGGAAAACAATGAACGTTAGCACTATATGCTAATTTTTTGAGAAGGACCTGTATTTAGAAAAAGTTAATGCAATCCCGCATCTGTAGCATTTCAGCCTTATGCATATTTTGTTTGATTGTTGTTTGTATGCCAAGGTGAGATCTCAATATAACCCACTAAAATATATTATTTATATTTATTTCTTTACTGCATTTCCAAGCAAAACTTCCTTAAGTCTTAATACTAATCAGGATTTTCAGGGAAAATCTCTCAAATGGTTGTTTCAAGCATCTCTTCTTTTTTGTTGTTGTAATAGTCAGCTTTTCCAAAAGCCACCAACTATTCAAATAAGTAATGTGTATCTTGCAAACAAGCTCAGGAAGTGATTGTATTTTCAAAACTGTGGAGCATTTCAAACTAAAAAGGATATTTCCAAATACTATAATCTCCCTAATAAAAGGCCACAGTGGTTTTAAAAGATGGACAGTGTGTGTTGCCATTGTAAGAGTCATACAAGAGGGGGCACACCCTCACAAGAAAGAAAAAGAAACTTGAAACTTTATTGATGTGGGAATGTGTCCAAAGATGACAGCCTGTTTCTGTTAGCCATGCAATCTATTGTTGTACAGAGGCCTATAAAGCAACCTGAATGAATTAAAAGCAAACAAAGATGCAATCTTAGTCACACTTGTTGCTAAAAAAATGATTCAAAGTATTCTTTTTAAAATGTAATACAGAAAGTTCACAAAATGGGCAAGGAAGTTGTGCCACTCATCATTAATTATATTGTAAGTATTTCCATTGGTGCCTCTATCTTCTAATGCATATGAAGTAGATTTGATGAGAGGAAGGAACACACACTCAGAGTAGTCTCCCCTCTGTCCCGACTCCTTTTGTTTCCAGTTGATTCCACAGGATGGGTGGTTCCCTTTTTCCTTCCTCTCTGAAGCATGGTGTGGTATTGGCTCATGTCTTTCAGAACAATACCAGGAACTACACAATGAGCTCCAAGTTAAAGGAATACTGCGGGAGGCGAGGGAAAAAGAAAAGAGATTGTGCTTCACTTCTCTATAATGCAAATAGGAAGAAAATGAACAAAAGCAGCTAGTATTCAAATGAATACCTAGAGCAGTGTTTCCCAACCAGTGTGCCGCGGCACACTAGTGTGCCATGAGCGATCATCAGGTGTGCCGTGGGACATTGGAACCTCCAATACCCTTTCTTCCCCCTCCTGCCGAACACTTTTTCTTCTCCACTCGGGCTCCCTTCTTCCCAGCCTCGCTCTGTTTGCTTTGCCTCACTTTGCTCACGCTACCGTGAGCGTGTTCAGGAGGGAAGGGGATAGGGAGGAAAGAAGACATGGGGCGAGTCTGCGCAGTAGCGCTCGCATGGGTCACGTCTTCCTCCCTCCCTCCTCCCCTCCTGAACATGCTCACACTGCCCCCTCGGATCAAAATGGCGGCAGAAGCGGCAGCGTGAGCAAAGCGAGGCAAACCGAGCAGAGCGAGGCTGGCAAGAAGGGAGCCTGAGTGGAGAAGAAAAAGTAAGTGTTTGGCAGGAGGGGGAAGAAAGGGCGCGAAGGGGAAGGGGGAGGAAGAGGTCTCTGTCAAAAGCTGGCATGGGCAAACTTGGACCTTCCAGGTGTTTGGGCTCCAACTCCCTAGCAGCCTCAAGCCCTTTTCCTTTCCCCCCTCAGCCACTTAAGCAGGAAAGGGCCTCAGGCTGTTAGGAATGGTGGGAGTTGAAGTCCAAAGCACCCAGAGGGCCAAAGTTTTCCCATGCCTGTTTTAGGGACCTTAAAGTGGTGAGCCTCCTTCCAACATTGTGATTCTGGATAGAAAACAAACAACATAACATAACATTGTTTGAGTCCACAGTGCTCTCTGGGTGTAGGTGAACTACAACTTCCAAACTCAAGGTCAATTCCCAAGCAAACCCTTTAGTACTTTCTGTTGGTAATGAGAGTGCAATATGCCAAGTTTGGTTCAATTCCATTGTTGCAAGAATTCAGGATGCTCTTTGTTTGTGTGTTAACTATAAATTGAGCAAGACCTTCGTGTGTGTCTTTCTGCCAGGATATTTATGTTGTGTTCATTGAAACAAGCCCAGGTTTCACACTGAGTGTATAAAGACATTTAAAAACATATCAACTATATGTATTACTGTGTTAGAGTGTCATTTTGTGTCATTTTGGTTGCTGGTGTGCCCCAGGATTTTGTAAACATAAAAAATGTGCCACGGCTCAAAAAAGGTAGAAAAACACTGACCTAGAGAACCAATGCACTTATATAGGTACTATTCCATTATCCACGCAGAGGCCACTAGGGAGCGCTAGAGAGAGAAGGATAGTCCCTTTTATGGGATGGAGGGTAAATTGTAAGAGTAAAACCATTTCCCCCTGTTTTCCTGTTATTCCTCTTACCCACGTCCCTGTCGTGGAAACAACCCTCCTTTATGAGATGGGGAGGCGGGAGAATAACCAGCAAAAACGGGGGAAATGGTTTTCGTCTTTCAACTCCCCTTCTATAAAATGGACCATCCTTCTCTCTCTAGTGCCCCCTAGTGGCCTCCACTCGGAAAATAGAACAGTACCCTTATAAAATTGCAGATGAGGAAAAAAATAAAATAAAATAAAATTGCAGATGAGTATGTTAGGAACTAATTGAAACAATCAGTTAAGTTAGAAAATGTTTAACCAAGTGATACATTATGTACATTTATTTCTAACCTAACACATTCACTTAAGTTGGACTTTCAGCATTAAGTTAATTGAGAAGCAATTACTGATGATTTAATTAGAATATGCAGAAATATGTTAATTATTTTTTAAAAGTTGATGCCAAATACCCAACTAATTTGCACTTCCCAGTGAGTTTCTTAAAGAGACAAAGAGTTTTAGGAGGATTTATTTTTGTAAATTTATTGAAATAAACAATTAAATGCATAGAGTATGACAGAGTAATTCATTCTACAGGCGAACATTTTGAAGTAATAGGGTAGCTGGGATAAGGATGGCTTTCTTTGCATCAAAATAGTCATCATTTGCTCTTCGCTGGTGGATCTCAAGCTTTGTTCAACTCCCAGTAGTCTCAGGCAACATGCCGTGACTGGTTGGCTGCGGCCAGCCGGCTGAAGGTGAACCCGTTGAAGACGGAGATCTTGTGGCCCGGTCGGCCTGGACGGGATGAGTGCCGGTTGCCTACCCTGGATGGCGAACGGCTTAGCCCATCGCCTGTTGTTAAGAGCCTAGGTGTTCAGTTGGACCCCCTGCTGACCATGGAGACCCAGGTCTCCACGGCCAGCAGGGCGTCATTTTTCCACCTGCGACAGGCTAGGTGACTGGCACCCTGCCTTTCCAGGGGCGACCTCGCCACGGTGATCCAAGCAACGGTCATCTCGAGATTAGACTACTGTAACACCCTCTACGTCGGCCTTCCCTTGGCGACAATTCGGAAACTCAAGCTGGTGCAGAATGCCGCTGCTCGCTTGCTGGCGGGAACGCCGGTAAGGGAGCACATCACACCTATCCTCCGGCAGCTGCACTGGCTACCTATTGAGTACCGAATTGCCTTCAAGGTGTTGGTATTAACCTTTAAGGCTTTACACGGCCTAGGGCCTGCGTACCTGAGGGACCGCCTTGCCCCATATATTCCCCCGAGATCACTACGCTCAGAGGAGGCTAATTTGCTCCTGATTCCATTGGTCCGCGCCTGCCACCTGTCCGCAACCAGGCAAAGGGCTTTCTCTGTGACGGCTCCGGTACTCTGGAACTCTCTCCCGGACGATGCCCGAGCCGCCACGGAGCTCATCCCGTTTCGCAGGGCTTGCAAGACCGCCTTGTTTAGACTGGCCTTTGGCTAGGCGAACAAATCGAACGTACTCATCGGTATAAGCAGTACCCTGGTTCGGGAATGCTACAACATGTGATATAACTAATCTCGGGACCTATGATGCTGTTGTTTTTATCCTTGTTTTATTGTACGGCGGCATGGAGGCAACATGCCAGCCGAATTTTATACTGTTATCCGCCCCGAGCCTGCAGGGAGGAGCGGAATACAAGATGGAACAAATAAATAAAATAAATAAATAAACATATGTAAAGGTCAGGAATTCTGAAAATTGAAGTTCAAAACACGTGGAGGACCAAAGTATGAGTCAGCACACTACAATAGATACTGCATAGACACGTATCTGTTCCAGGAAATGAATGTTGAAGCCTTTAACTCTGGGATCCATATGGAAATCAATAAACTAATGAAAGACTAATGAAATGAGAAGGGAAGGAGAAGGGAAAATCAAGAAGTGGGGTTTTGGAGAGATGAATGAGAACTGAAGTTTTCAAACATTTAAGCAGCTGTTTCCTTTCATACTCAATAGAGGGACGGGAATTTGAGTGATGGCATTTCTGCATGTCAGGGAATTGAACTAGATTTCTTTTGTAAACCTTTCCAACTCTAATGAGCCTAAGAGTTTTAGTGTAGAATTTTAAATTACATGGCAATTAAACATAAATGCAGCTCAGATTTTTCTCTCTCCATATTTTTAACATAGATGTAACTGAATTAGATGGTTTGCTTGTTAGCTAATGTCTACTAGGGGCAGGCATGTAGCCGGGGGGGGGGGGGCAATGGGGGCATCAGCCCCCCCCCCCGGGAATTCTCAGGGTGGTCCGCGACAAGGCCGGACTGGGACATGATTTAAACTGTTAGGTTTATTCATATCATGATCTGATCACCATGCTCATTATATCCCACATTGATGGCGTTATTGGGATAACAATACAAAAGGTTTGCTAGGGTAGACCCTCTTCCGCCCAGTCTCAGCCCCGAACCAAACTCAGCCCCCCGAATCAAAATCCTGGCTACGGCCCTGTCTAGGGTGTGCATTTTTTCCCCTTAATCATCATAAGGCTTATAATTCATTACATTCATACTTACAACATGATATCTGATACATAGGCGTGGCCTGCGCCAAAACCTTAAGAATCGAAACTTACCCAATACATTTTCATTTACATTTTGTAAACCTCAGAAGCCTCCCAAAGTCAGTTTCATTTTCAGCACAAGGAAGCAAAGCAAAGCCAAAAATGTTAACAATACTAGGCAAATTCTTCTCAAATCGTTTCAAATTTCCCACAACACCCCGAGCAACAATAGATCAGACAAGGGGCAGCCTAAAATAGTTTGCTGCCCGAAACAAAGGAAAAGATGGCACAGTTCTGTTTCATGTACAAAAGTTGACTAGTAAAATCTTAATTAATCAACACTGAGTATAGGACAGCATTCTCTATACACCTTAATATACCGTATAGCCCTTTACGGGTCTGGCCCAGCTTACTTGTCCGACAATATCTCCCCTTATGTCCCACGTCGAAATTTGCGATCTTCCGGGGAGGCCCTGCTCTCGATCCCACCTCCGTCGCAAATACATTTGGTGGGGACAAGAGACAGTAGTGGCCCCTCACCTGTGGAACTTGCTCCCCAGCAAAATAAGATCAACTTCTTCCCTCCTTTCCTTTTAAAAAAAGCTAAAGACGTGGCTGTGGGACTGGGCGATTGGTTGATGTGGAGCAGCGGACGGACAATCTGAGTAGGATAGGGTTGTGTTGGCGGACTGTAGATTGGCTGACATCCTATAAATATGGAACAGGGATTATGGGGGATTTGATATGTAACTGTTTTTAATCTGCTTTGTTGTAATTTTTGATATGTTGTTGTTCTGTTCTTGTATGCGGCATTGAATTGTTGCCTTTTGTGAGCCGCGCTGAGTCCCCCTTCGGGGGTAGAGAAGGGCGGGTTAGAAATGAAATGAAATAAATAATAATAATAATTAAAACAACTGACCAATATAGGGTTGCTACAGGGGAAGAGTCCAGCAAGTTCCGGAGGAATCAATTCTGAAAGGGATTTTTCACCGATGCCCGCAAGTGCCTCACTCTGTTGAATGGTAGGAGCACACCATGACTCTGCACTGGGATATTGTAGGACATGAAAATGATAACTAGATCTAGTTCCTAGTTCTGTTCAGAGCATGAAACCAACCAATAAATAAGTAAATTAATGAAGGTAGAAACCATGGGGATGTTATTCTGCCTTGGATTTTCATAATTGAACATTTCTGCTTCACAAAAGGGAAAGTTCCCTGGAAGACTTTTCCAAATGATCCCTCATTCTATTGATCAGTGGGGTCCAGGAATCCTTAGAAGCCATGCATTTCTAAAATGCTTCAATATATATATATATATATTCCATACATACCCAACACTTCCTCTCAGGCTGGTATATGTGACGTTCTCTCATTTTATACTCCCAATTGGGGCCCATTCACACTACACAATTAACTTCCATGGCAAGATCCTATGGAATCCTAAGACTGGAAGTTTAGGGAAATGAATTTATAATTCTTGGCCAGAGACCTTGAATGTCCTGCCAAACTGCAAGTCCCAGGATTCCATAGGATGTCGCCATGACAGTTAAAGTAGAATGTAGCACTATATTTGTGTAGTGTGAATGGTCCCTAGGACAGTGTTTTTCAACCTTTTTTGAGCCGCGGCACATTTTTTACATTTACAAAATCCTGGGGCACACCACCAACCAAAATGACACAAAACAACACTCTAACACAGTAATACATATAGTTAATATGTTTTTAAACGTATTTATACACTCAGTGTGAAACCTAGGCCTGTTTCGATGAACACAACATAGATATGACGTCCTCTCACATATTTATACATGGCTATCATGTCTTCTCTCAGCCTTCTCTTCTTCAGGCTAAACATGCCCAGCTCTTCAAGCCGCTCCTCATAGAGCTTGTTCTCCAGACCTCTGTGAAATTTTACCTTGAGTGAAACTTGCTTCCAGTTAACTATGGATGTCATGAAGCTGTTATAAACAGTTCCTTTGGGGGGGAGGCAACTCTCGAAAATCCAGTAAAATTGTAAAAAAAAAACCAAAACCCAAACATTTCCAAGCGGAGAGGCTCAATTTGTTTCTTGGAAACCTGTGAGGGGGCTCCTAGGAGGGGGGAAAGTGCCAATTTCTCACGGCACACCTGATGATCGCTCACGGCACACTAGTGTGCCACGGCACACTGGTTGAGAAACACTGCCCTAGGACATAACGTTTTTAGAAATTCACAAAGCCCTGATGGTTTCAAGCCACCATAGTTTTCAGTTTGAAGCAGAAACTACAGGCTCCTCCTATCTATCCAAAACCTTAGGACTTGGCAGCAGTTGTAGCTTTATTTTTCAGGATTTAAAAAACGTGTCAATACAACATTCTTCCGGTCCCAGAGTTTTTCTCATAAATTTCATTTACAAGCCATAACTTTTTATTCCCACAACAGGAAAGTGTGCTTTTCTGGGTTTTAAAAATATCCATATGACGTTCTTCCTCACCTGAGGGTTTTCTCATAACCACCCAGTATGAGCCACAAGTTTTTATTACCACTGATAGGAGCAGTAGCACTGATAACATGTTGATGGTGTGATTTTTGCCACAGGGGTTTTCTGTGGGTCTTCCTTCCCTTGTTACATTTGCAGTCACCAGGCTGAATATTTCCACTGGACTGGAGAGCATCAGATATTTTGTAAGATACACAAGGTTATGGTGATAAAATACTATAGTTTTTGCACAACAACTAGAAAATAATTTTAAAAATAAATGTGCAAGTAAGTGGATCCTGGTGCAAACATTAGCTGGAGAGGAAGTGTTGAATTCAAGGTGTGGATCATGGTGATGGAAAGAAACAATGCCCCTGCTGCAGTACAAAGGGGATACAAGGCTATTCAAAAACAAAGGGTCACAATCATCTTTTAGAATCTGAGGAAATTACATCTTGAAAGGACTCTGGCTTCTCAAGATGAGGAACTTCAGGAACATGAGCCCTGACCTCGGTCAGAATTAGGTGACATTAACGATACCCCCATATTTTTTTTTGCAGCATTGCAACAGGAACAGAAGCAGCATCAAAGAAGGCAACATCTATTGCAGATTATTACATGATAAAAAGTGACCAAGGGTCCATCTGCACTTAAGAATTAATGCAGTTTGGCAACACTTTGATTGCCATAGCTCCGGGAATGTGGCGCAGCTGGCTAAGCGTCAGCTGCATAAGATCTCTCTGACCAGTAGGTCATGAGTTCAAGGCCTGCCCAGGTCGAGGTGGGTGCTCGACCTTAAGTGTAGCCTGCTGTCGACCTTTGCAGCCCGAAAGACAGTTGCATTTGTCAAGTAGGAGGTAAAGGTACCACATTAAAGTGGGGAGGCAAATTTTGACTGATTTATGAGGCAATTAAGAACCAAGGAAGCGCTAAGGAATGCAGAAGAACAACAAAGGGACGCTAGAAAATGCTGAGAGATGAGAAGTGCATCAGCTCCCCCTGGTGGCCAGAAAGTTTGCCTCTGTTCGTCTATATGTGTGTAATATGTCAAAAATGCATGTACTGTACTGTGATAAGGCCTTGCACGGTCTAGGGCCAGTGTACCTGAGGGACCGCCTTACCCTGTATGTTCCCCCGAGATCACTACGTCGGAAGAGCAGAACCTGTTGGTCATCCCATCGATCCGCTCCTGCCACCTGTCTACTACGAGACAGCGAGTCTTCTCTGCCGCGGCGCCTGCGCTCTGGAACTCGCTACCAGACCATACTCGTGCAATCCCAGAGCTCGCCACCTTTTGAAGGGCGTGTAAGGCCGCCCTTTTTAGGCTTGCTTTTAGCTAAGTCTGAATTGTAAATGACATGCGTATGTCCTTGAATTCAAGAACTGTAATCTCCGTTTTTATCACTGTTATGTTTTATGTTTTTACTGTATGTTTTTACTGTACGCTGTGATCCGCCCCGAGCCTGCAGGGAGGAGCGGAATATAAGACCGAATAATAAATAAATAAATAAACTTTATATGTCTATATGTCATATGTTGAACTGCAGGGATTGTCTGCAAGTATGTGTATTGTAATCCGCTCTGAGTCCCCTTCGGGGTGAGAATAGTGGAATATAAATAAAGTAAATAATAATAAATAATAGCTCCAAGCTATGGAATCACTGTTGTAGCATTTTTTTAGCCCAGTGTGAAATTAGAAAGCCTGGGAACCAAATCTGGAATTTTTCATTTATGGTGCATCAACACTGTAGAATTAATGCTGTGTGACACCACTTTAATTGCCATGGCTCTATGCTATTGGATCCTTGAAGTTGTTGTTTATTTTAGTCCACTATTAAATTGGAAGAGCTAGGAACATAGTTTGGGACATTTCATTTAAGGTGCATCTACACTGTAGAATTAATGCAATTTGATACCATGTTAATTACCATGGAAGATGTGATTTTCTGAGGTGATTAGCTTTCTCTGCCAAAGAGTGCTGGTGCCTCACCAAATTACAACTCTCACATTCAGTCATAGCATTGAGTCATGGCTGTTCAAAGTAGTGTCAAACATGATTTGGTTTCTTTGAAGTCTGGCATTGCTCTCTGAGTTAGGAGTTCGTAACTAAACATTAGTTGAGTATATTTCTGCATATGGCAGTTTCCCAACCAAAAAAAGCACACTTTTGTTTTGAAAATGTCTAGATCCAGAATGGTTATCTTGTAAACTCATCAAGGGAACATGCAAAGGAAAATAGTGCCTCCCATCAATCATGTAAATATATAAATAGGATCTTTTCCCAAGGAATTCAGGGAACAAATAGTGTGTGCATGTGCCTTCAAATTATGGTGAGCTCATGACTTTCATAGGGTTTTCTTAGGCAAGCAACACATAGAGGTGGTTTTGCCATTTCCTTTCTCAGAAATACAGCCTGCAGTATCTGATATTTGCTGGAGGTCTCCCATCCCAATACTAACCAGAGCTAATCCTATGTAGCTTCCAAGATCAGACCAGATTTGGTGCCTTTAGAGCAGTGGTTCGCAACCTGTGGTCTATTGACCACCAGTGGTCCCCAAGGACTAAAATATGGTCTGCAGCCTCACCATTACTACGCTGTTGAAATGAGAGCAACTGGTTTCGCAAAACCATCTTATAGTGCCGAGGCAATGAGGATGTCAGGAGGGGAGAGACTGACTACCCACAAAAGGCATGACAACAAGCCTCCTGACTGTTGATTCTCCTCCTCCTCCCTGGCCCTGAGTGGAGCCGTTCCATGTGGCACCTGGAAGTGGGGGTGCCTTCATTTTTAGGCCTGTTCCTGGCGTTATTTGGGGTGCTGATGCAGAAAATTGCATTGGCTAGACCACACGAGCTCTAGATTATTAAATATGGTTTTCTGTAGGTGAGCAGATAGTGACTACTAGGTGGCATATGCTCTGTATCAGAAACTAGAGCTGATGTGTTCTATCCAATGCAATTTTCTGAATCAGCACTCCAAATAACCAAACCAAATCTAAAGTTGAGCAAAAACTGATTCGTAACCCTTTTGGTAATAAGGATGGAGAGTAGTCCCTGGTCAAAGTGGTCTCTGGTCAAAGTGGTCCCTGGTCAAAAAAAAGGTTGGGAACCACTGCTTTAGAGTATTTAGGCAGATAGTAGTCAGTATGAATTATGATCTCATGTCTGCTCAGGCAGTTGAGGGAGTAAACTGTAGAACCAAAAGAGTTTGTTTTGTAATTTGGTGGTGAGGTATTAATGATCTCTGGTACAAAATCCTAATTTGTCCATCTCCAAATGACAAATGCCAGGATTCTAGAGTAGATAGGGTTCAGTACCTTGGAGAGCTCATTTGAACATAGATTAAAACCTCCCCTGCATTGGGAGATATTAGCCCCTTCTGCACTGCCATATAATCCAGATTATCAAAGCAGATAATCCATATGGATTATGTAACTGGATTATATGAGTCCACACTGCCATATAATCCCATTCAGAGCATATAATCTAGATTTTATATGGCAGTGTAGAAGGGGCCCTAGTCTGTACCTTCTCAAGTCTGTTCTGTCAAATATGCACTTAGAAGAGGCAGGTGGTTCCATTAAAATATGCTAAAAAATTGGAAATATTTGACAATATGTTTGGTGAGAAGCACACTCTTAGCCTAAGAAAGTCCCATGATAGATTTGTCTTTCATTGCCATAAATTGGAAACAACTTGAAGGCACACAACAACAACAACTATGATGATTGTGCAGGGTTGATGGTGGTGATGGTGGAGGAGACAGACAAACCATGACAGACCAAGTGGAAGACACTATTACTTTGCTATACAGTCCACAGAAAGGGATTTGCCAGTCAATTTACACAACCCTAAATTTTATTTGGACTCACCCTCCCTCCCTCCCTAGCAGAACCCTAATCCCCTGGTTCCAAAAGAGTTGTGATCCTGTTAAGTTGAGGCAGCTTTTACTAACGTTGCATTGCTTCACCTATTGAATTTCTATCATGTAGATGCAAAAAAGCTATGATAGCAGAGGGGTGGGGGCAAGGATCAGAAGTACATGGGAAGGAACAACTCTTACATATGGTGCTGGTATGTTGCTACAACACAGAGAACATTATACACACCCGGTTTGTTAATAGTCCTAACCCATTACTTTGATGATGGCATCATTATTATTGGTCACTGTGACGCAGTTTCAGTAGCAATCGAGAGCTAAGAATAGCACTTGATTAGACTAGAGGGCAAAGCTCACAACTGAAATTGCTAGTATTCATCTGTGAGATGACATACAGCAAGATAAGCATGGAACCTATTGTCTGGATGGCCACCCATACTTCTTCCTCATCTGAGAGATAGGAACAATCATCATAGTCATCTCAGAAATGAGGTTACAAAGACATGACTCTTCACACTGAAATCATACAGAACTCTCTATGATTCTATGAATAGACCTAAGCAGAGATTTATTTATTTTTTTAAGTCTGTCTCAGATTATTTCTGGAGCCTTTGGTAAATTTGGTATCCCATACATTTGTAGATGTATGGGATACCAAAGATAGATTCTCTAAAAAAAAAAATAGCAGTATCTCCAGCTTAAGAATGTCCTCTATGTCTACTTCTGAAGTGGTGGGTCCTGACCCCAAATGGGGTCCCCTTAGTTTAATGTTGAGATCATGAAAAAATGGGCAACAATAAAAAAGTTAGTGACTGTTGTAGACATTTACACAAATCAGTCAACAATAATACACATTGTTTACTGTGGACTCTGCAGAAAATACTTCAGCTGTACTCAGGGCCGTAGCCAGGATTTTGATTCGGGAGGGGCTGAGTTTGATTGGGGGGGGGGTGCTGAATCTGAGTGAGAGAGGGTCTACCCTAGCAAACCTTTTGTATTGTTATCCCAATACCCCCACGCATATGGGATATATTGAGCATGGTGATCAGATCATGATATAAATACACATAACAGTTTAAATAATGTACCAGTAAGGCCTTGTCGCGAACCTCCCTGAGACCCCCCCCGGCTACATGCCTGGCTGTACTTCATAAAAGGGGAAATCAGTCTGTTTGGCAAGCTTTGCAAGTGCTGATTTATTATCAGTAAATGTTTGGGTTGTATACCTCTTTTATATCCTTAAATGCTCAGGTCCTGTTGAAATTTCTGGGGAGAAAAGGGATCGCACGTGCAAACAGTTTAAGAAGCCCAGCTCAATGTCACAAAGGCTTTTCTTTATTTGTTTTAAATATGAAGAAGCTATATATAGTAACACTAGCAGATTCTCAGTTTACATAATTTGCCCAGCAATCTATGGTCTCGTCCCTCTTATCTAGATGTGTCTTTTGGTCTGTTTTAGTGAAACCAGCTTGGTGCTAGTGAAGAATTGGAAGCAAAAGTACATAAACCCATTTGAACCTCTATCCTGAGAAAAAGAATTTCTTGCACAACCAGTGCAACCTGTGTTTGGGAAGGAAAATGGAATGGGTTCTGTCATTAAATTTAGGTACCCCTCACCCCATGAAGTCAGCTTGCTTATGGGAAACCCAGTGCAAACAAGTGGACCATTAAGTGATTCCCTCATTTTCCCCCCATGATATGTACTGAGCTTGCTTTCCACCAGACCATCTCCATTGGTTGAATGTGCCATTCCTTGTTTTGATATTTGTGTGGATTTTAAAAATGTTTTAAAGTCCCTCTTGCATGTTGAGACCACTTCATTTTTATATTATGGTTAGAAAGGGACATGAACTTCCAGGGATGAGACAGGGAAGATAGTGAATCTGAGCCCCCTTCTAACACTGCTATCTAAGTAATCCATATTATCAGAGCAGATCATCCATATTATCTGTTTTGAACTGGATTATATGAGTCTTACACTGCCATATAATCCAGTTTAAAGCAGTTAATCTGGATTTTATATAGCAGTGTAGAAGGGGGCTGAGATACTGCAATGCAAGCCAATCAATGCTATATACATCTGGGGCTCACTAACACTACATAATTATGTTGCTATTAGTCCACTTTATCTGCCATGGCAACATCCCATTGATCCATGGCACTGGCAGTTTAGGAAGTGGCATTTAGGATTTTCATCTCCTTTAGTGCCTTTACCAAACTTCAAACCTCAGGGCTTTTATAGGATGGAATCATAGCAGTTAAAAAGGGAAAATACTGCTATAGTTGTGTTGTGTGAAAAGGCCCCTGACCTTGTTCATAAAATTAAGCAATAAAGTTAAGTGCCATTACCTTCCTGCCGGAGTGGTACCTATTGATCTACTCACATTTGCATGTTTTCAAACTGCTAGGTTTGCAGAAACTGGGGCTAACAGCGGGAGCTCATGCCGCTCCCCGAATTCAAACCTGCAACCTTTTGGTAAGCAAGTTTAGCAGCGTAGCGGTTTAACCCACTGTGCCACTGGGGGCTACTTTACCAAACTTCAAATCCCAGGGTTTTATAGCATGGAATCATGAAAATTAAAAAGGGAACATACTGCTATAATTGCGTTGTGTGAAAAGGCCCCTGATCCTGTTTATATAATTAAGCAATGGAGGAGGGACGGACTAAAAATGCGGAATCTGTTTATCCATACTTGCTCCTCTCTTAGCAAAAGTAACACACGAATCAGGCACAGTTTCTTGGAGGAATTTAAAAGCAATTCCTGAAATATGAAGATATAGAAGAGTTCTTGCTGATAGACTATACCAGGCCTGTCCCACTTCTACTGGCCCAGGGGCCTGAATTCCGGTCACTGATGACCTGGGGGGCCGTAGGGTCTGCCCCCGCCTCTGCCCCCAGCTCTGCCCCCTCCCCACCCCCAGCTCCGCCCTCTCCCCCGGCACCCTCTCCCCTTATTTTAATTTAATATTAAATATATTTAATTCCATCCTCCACTCTCCCCTTATGTTTCTTTAATATTAAATATATTTAATTCCATCCTCCCCTCTCCCCTTATTTTTATTTAATATTAAATATATTTAATTCCATCCTCCCCTCTCCCCTTATTTTTATTTAATATTAAATATATTTAATTCCATCCTCCCCTCTCCCCTTATTATTTAATATTAAATATATTTAATTCCATCCTCCCCCTCCCCTTATTTTTATTTAATATTAAATATATTTAATTCCACCCTCCCCTCTCCCCTTTTTATTTAATATTAAATATATTTAATTCCATCCTCCCCTCTCCCCTTATTTTAATGTATCCCATCTCCCCTTATTTCATCTTTAAATATATTTAATTTTATATTTAATACATGAGGGGAGATGGGGAGGGAATGAGGAGCCCCTGAGGAGCCCCCTGCTTTGGCCTACCTTTTCCAAACGCGCAGGATCCAGGAGTACCCGGACGACGAGAGAGGCAACGACCGACTGAGTCGAAGAAGGTCCTAATCGCGTCTGTGGGCCTCAGCGATCCAGTAGTAGAGTAGCTGAAGAGTATCACGAGAATACGCAATCCACACGGGATTTCGCTGTCAACGCCGGCGTGATCTCACGTTGACAGCGAAATCCCGTGTGGATTGCGTATTCTCGCGATACTTGCTCTGAACCTGGAAGTAGGTATTTTTTTAAAAAATATATATTATTTATTTTATTTTTCAATTTTATTTTTTATTAAAAAGCTTAGGGGGCCGTAGGGAAGGGGCTGGGGGCCGTATACGGCCGCCGGGCCGCCAGTTGGACAGCCCTGGACTATACTATTTGTTTCAATAGCCCTTCTTTCCCTTTTCACTGTAGGGACTGGAAACACAGTCATCTTCATCTCATTTAAGAAATGACAAAAATATGTGGAACGGGTTAAATGCCTGTGTTTCTATTTGTGTACATTGTGTACATCCTAGTGTTCTTATCAGTATGATTTTATAACCCCTAAAAATTTATATCTTTCCGAGGAAGCTGAATTATGCTTTCTGATTCAGAGGTGTTCGTTGCCCCGAGACAAAGTCCCAGCTGTATTCCGAGAAATTCCCCACCCTTGGGATGACGGAGATATTATTCACATACTACATATTCCCAGTCCAAAGCACCTCACTAAGTTCAATGGAACGTACTGTTAATATGTGTGTACAAGTAAGGGATGCAGGAGAGGAAACATATCAAAATGATTTGGGGGAAAAGAGATTATTGACAGAAGTTTGTGTTTGACATTTCTCCAAATGGTCAATGCTTGCATATTAAATTTCCCTACAGATTTAGAGTACAATTAAGGCAGCACATTTTAAAGAATGAGCCAGGGAGTGCTATATAGTGTTTCCTATGTTTTAATATTTTTTAATCAATGTTGACTAATTTGTTTTAACAGTTTTCGGTTTAATTCTATTTTAATATTTATATGTTGTAGTTTTTAGTTCTGTATTATTGTTGTGAGCTTTATGAGTAACAACAACTATAATAATACAGAGAAAGGAAATAAAAGCTATGGTTGGATCTCCACTGCCAAATAATATGGTTTGAACTCATTGTTCCGTCCTCCAGACGTTTCATATGCATTGCCCCATAGTTTTGTTTTAAAAGGCAGCATTTTTCCTTTTGCATTTTTTACTGGGACTGTTCCAGACACACTGGCACCTTGCCTGTTAATTATTAGCAGGGTTGCAGCCTGGTGCAGAATTTGCCGCCTAAAGCTCTGCAAATGTAACTTTTTAGTTGGTGTCCGCCCCTTTTTCTTCCTGGGGATTGGCCTCCATTTTAGAAAGTGTTTCAGTTCCTTTCAGAGAGGGAAGGAAACCAGATGTGTTTTTTGGCCAGCCAGGATTGGCTCCGAAAGGGTCACCGTAAGTACTGGGTGCTAACCTGCATGCTAACCTGCATGCTGACCTGCTGATTGCTATTTGCTTGACCATTAGCTGGGGTACTGCTGGAACCAGATGGGTTCATGGTACCTTGCAAAGACTGGCTTTGCATGCTGTATAGGGTAGACATCTGGTTACCAGCCCAGCTTTAGGTCACCTTTGGACTGGTCTTAGGTTTAGAGGGGGGGAAGGAGTGGTTCCTTCAACCAAACACCTAGGACCAGGGTGGGAAATATCGGGTTTCCTGCCATCCAAAAAGAAGCAGTAGGAATCTTTTGAGCTACAACCCAAGGCATTTCCACTCTGTTTTTTTTTTGCAACCATAAAGCTGTGCCAAGTCCTGCAAAGACTTTGTTACTAAATAAACTGTTTGATTTTCAACTTTAATTTGGAGTGTTCTTTGGGTTGCCAGACCACCTAGCTTTTTCAGCAAGCGCTCTGCAGTCCACCAGGTAGAAAGGACAACACATCTGCCAGTTTTAATTTTAAACAGACCTGGTGTGACGGCATACTCATAATATGGTTAGTGCAGGCGCATATAATTTTCACAGGAAAATTAGGACTAATAAAGGGAAATATTTCTTCACCCAGAGGGTCATTGGGTTATGGAATTTACTTCCAGAAGAGGTTGTGACAGCTGTCAGCCTGAACAACTTCAAGGCAGGATTAGACAGATTCATGGATACCAAGTGTATCGGTAGTTACTGAAAAGGACATTCAAGTGCCACCTCGGAGTTGGTTGAGGTAGGCAGGATTTCCCTGGGTACTGGTTGTGGGGGGTCGGGAGCAGGTCAGGGTTTTGCCCTCCCTTCTGCTCGAGATCCCCGCGTACAACTGGTGGGCCACTGTGTGATACAGAATGCTGGACTAGATGGGCTGAGGTCCGATTCAGCATGGCTCTTCTTATGTTCTTATGTTCTTATGGGGTCGCTGGTAACAACAACAACAACAACAAGTGTTATTTATATCCTGCCCCATTTCCCCGTGGAAATATTCAATACCATATAATCCAATAAATTAAGCAATACAAATAGTATAAAATATTCAAACATATAAAACAATAAAATAAAAGACCAACAAGGACACATTGAACAGCATCAATAAGAACAGAATTAAAAGCCATTTCCATAAACCATCCCATGTTTAATAGTGGCAAGTGGCACGATGTGGGGGATGGAACAATAGGTTCTCCACACCCCCTGCCAGGACCGAATGGATTCACTATGATGCGTGGCGAATCCATGGACCTTGATGATGAGGTTCTTTCTGTTGTCTCACCCTGTCGTTAACTATGAATTATTTGTAAGTTTGCAAAGACGTTTGTAACTTAGGGACTGCCTGTATATGGGTCTATACTGATCATATAATGTAGTTCAAACTGCATTATCTGGCAGTGTAGGTATAGCCTATAATATCAGTACAGTTTTAAATTATACTATTTTTTTAAAGTGATAAATGCACACATGTTTCTTTTTTATCTCATTCTTCTTTCTGAATACCTAATGAGGATCTGCAGTGGCAATCTTCACATGGCAGATGAGGAAACTGATACTGGAAATCAGAACATGGTTTGTCCAGATCTATGATCAAAAGTCAGTCTGTGCCTAAAGGTAGAATTGTATCTACTGCAGTGACTGGACCTATTAAAATGAGGAGGGCAAAAAGACAAAATGTGTGTGTGTGTTTCCTCTTTGTACCTTATTGATTAGTCATCCATTATGGACTAATGTGATCTCGATCTCTCTCATATATATATATATATACACACATACACACACACACACACACACACACACACACACTACACAGATAAAGAGCACTAAATATGTTAATTGCCTTTGGGAATTATTGGTTATTAACCTTATTGATATTTATACAGGACAAATGATATTTTTCTTTCTCTGCATTACAAAGATACAATTTGCCAAAACCATCCCACTGCCCCACCTGAACGTCCTCCTTTTCTCCTTCACTTTGACTTGCAAATTCCCTGCCTGTCTTTATTGACCTTTCCTTGCATAGATGATCTTAATGCCAGAAAAATATTATGAGTCAATTACCAGATGGTACTTTATTTCCTTCTGTCATTCTGGAGTCCAAGGTTCCCATTTCTTGTTTCAGAAACCAGACTGAAGTTCATAACAGTGACTGAGAACTGCTTCAGCGCATCTGACTTGGGTTATCCCACAAGCATCTGAGGTCAAGTCATGGGGAGAGTTCCAAGCTCCTTCGCCCTCTTTTTGTTCATCTTTCATTGTGTCGCTTTCAGTTCTGAAAAAGGTGAGTGATGCTAAAATCTTCAGTAAGTCCTCCAAGATCCAGAGCGTTTACAGTGGTGTCCATGTTTGCTTCTGTCTCTTTTTCAGGAATGTCAACATTCAGCTTGATTGTAGAAGTATTAATTTGAACCCAAGGACTATTGTCTTTCCTTCTCACTCATCTGAGTGTTTGGCTTTTACTGAAAAGCTCATTTCAACCTTTGCCACATTATGTGGGATAGTTATAGAAGTATGATCATTTTGGGCATCTGTCAATTAACAATAGTGCTTTAATTTTACATAAAGTGAGGTGAAATGGGAGACCATCAGAGCTACGGTGTTTTTGGTGATGGAACTTCAGATATGGCATCTGTTTTATTATTCACACACACACACACGAAATGTTAAAATTACGAGACTACCTTATTGTTCTGTATTTTATACAGGATAAATAGAGAAAGCAAGCACACACACACACACAGAAACTATGTATATGTGTACAAGTCATGGCCATGATCACTTATGGAGGAATTGGTGGAATTTCAGCCAAATTTGGAATGCAGAACTTTGCAGCAGAATGGAAATCCATAACTGGAAGTGAGGGAAAGGGAAGGGATTTCATGATTGGAATTTCACGATTTTAAAAAAATAAGATCATTATTAGATCTCCAAAAGTTGGACAAATGCCACTAATCCCTCTGGAATTTGCCAGAAAACCTCTATTCTATGCATGACATGATGAGAACACTTTGAGAATTATTTTATTGAATAATGCTGAAGATATAAAATTCATGTTTGTGAAAGGAAGCTATATGGGGTCTATTCCAGATTGTTAAATAAGTAAATGTTTTGTACAAGTGAAGTGTGATATATTACATATAAAGCACTAAAAATGTAACATGAGAGTCATTTTGTCATTGTGCTCTAGCAGTTTTCATCAGAGTGGTGAAGTATAGATCAGTACTGTAGCTCCTTTTTTTAAAAAAATCCAGTAACACTATTATTACCAATAATAAATGAGTTATTCAAAATAGAATTTAAATTATGGATTTTGGGAGACAACATATACCTTAAAAACAACACCGCACAGGATTAAAATATATCCTAGTCTCTCTCTCTCTCTCTCTCTCTCTCTCTCTCTATATATATATCTATCTATCTATCTATCTATCTATCTACCAGTTAATATGTACTGAACCTGAAATGCTTGCAACCAGAAATATTTTGGGTTTATTTATTTTTCAAATTCTGGAAGTGTAACTTCCAGACCTGCCTCTCTCTTTCTTTATATATCTGGAGTTACACTTAAAAATGTAAATGTTCTGTCTTAAAAATAAATTCAACTCTAAGAACAAACCTACAGAACCTATCTTGTCCATAACTTGCAGACTGTCTGTAAACCTTCTGAATGTGATATATATATATATTCATAATATTCATAATATTTTAATATGTGTGGTCCGTCAGGGTTCAATTCTGTCCCCCATGTTGTTTAACCATGAAACCGCTGGGAGAGATCATCTGGAGTTTTGGAGTTCGGTTTCAAGTTTATGGGTATGACGCCCAACTCTATTACTCCTTTCAACCAAATGCCAAGGATGCCATTCCGGTCCTGAATCAGTGTCTGTCCTCAGTAATGGACTGAATGAGGGCCGACAAGCTGAAACTAAGTCCAGACAAGACTCCTGGTCAGTCATAAGGTAGATCAGAGTGTGGGATTTCAACCTGTGTTGGAAGGAGTCACACTCCCTCTGAAGACACAGGTTTCTTGTGTAGGGATGATCCTGGACTCATCATTGACTGTGGAATCCCAGTTGGTGGTGGCCAGGAGCGCCTTTGCACAACTAAAACTTGTGTGCCAGCTGTGCCCATATCTTGAGACACCAGATTTGGCCATGGTAGTCTATTTGGACTACTGCAATGCTCTTGACATGGGGTTGCCTTTGAAGATCATTCAGAAGCTGCAGAGATTGGTGGCTAGATTGCTAACTGGAGCTCTGTATCATGAGAGGACAACTCCCATGCTGTGACAGCTCCACTGGTTGCTGGAACGCTGTCGGGCTAAATACAAAGAGCTGGTTGTTACGTACAAAGCCCTAAATGTTTTGGGTCCAGGCTATTTGTCAAATCACATCATGTGTACTGTGGTTTACAGAGGGGGCCCTCCTCTCAGTCCCACCCCTGTCACAAGCTCGATTGGTGGGAACAAGAGGAGGGGGCTTCTCTGTGATACATCTTAAAGAAACACTGTTGCCAGCCATTTTTAATGCAATATCTCATAATTCGTTTTTAGGGTGTACATTGTAATGTTTATTTATGTGTAAACCACCCCGAGTCCTTTTGGGGAGAGAAGGTGGTCTAGAAATAAAGTTGTTGTGGTTGATGTTGTTGTTATTACATTTCTCCATATTTGACTATGTATGAACATACACACATTGACATATTTCAAGAACAGGAAGAGAGAAATTTGTGCAACCAGAGCAGGATTATAAGTGAGAATCCCTTTGTGCACATGATTATCACTTCTTCTTCTTCTTCTTTACAAAAATAGAAGCTTATTTTCTTTATGTTGTATTAGTCTTGAATGGTAAGCAAGTACAACATAATACTCTCCAAGTTGGAAATATTGGGATTTGGCTGCTGCAGACAAGGTGAAATTCTGTTTTCATTTGTTTTTGAATAATTTATCAAAATGGCTTGGGATAGACATAATCTTACATTTGAGCCATTCCAGTGGAACAGGAAGTGAAACTGACAGATGTCCCCATGCTGAATCTTGTAGAATTTGCTGCTGCTTGGAAACTGTTTTGTCTAGCTGTTTTCCCCCCAATTGTCCACTGTTTTAAGCTATACGACCTAAGTCCTCATTAGTATATTTTGTTGAAAGCCACAGTAACATGTTTTAGTCAATTCAGCAATGAACTAGACAAAGGAAATGAAAGTGTGGATTTTAAAACTCAGTAGCTCCTTTGGCCCTGAAGACGATAAAAAGATAATCCTAGGTTATTTGTTTGAAAATGTTTCTGAGGGAAAATGGTGGGACTATCAAGGTTGTTAAATAATAATAATAATAATAATAATTTTCTTTCTTACCCACCTGTCATTGTGATTCGAGGCAGATTGCAGAATAATTAAAACACATAAACATTGTAAAAATACCACAAATAAACATATTAAAATGTATTTCTATAAAAGATGCATATGAAAACATATTTCTATAAAATACATATTTAAATACACAAAACAGAAATTAAACAAAGACCTCCTGGTTCCTAGTTTGCTCTTTATTTGGGCAAGCGCCCAATGCAGCCTCTATGTCCCTCCTCCTAACCACACCCCTAACCAGGCAATCTCTTAGGAGTATTAAACTTCTTGGACTATAAGTCCCACAATTTTGCACCACTGGTCATTTGGTAGGGGCTTTTGAGAACTTCGTAGAAGCCCAAAACATTGAATTACCAACCTCTGCACTCATTTGCACTCTTTATGTTAAGAATTGGATTTTTTTTAAAAAACCAGAAGGATGTTTCAAAGGCCATTTACATAACTGGCATTCTTCCAAACATTGTGGTCCCATTTGCACTATCATCCAATGCCATTTCACACTCCATAATATTTATTTGTTTGTTTGTTTGTTTACGATATTTATAGTTTGCCTTTCTCAGCCATACGGCGACTCAAGGCAGGTTACAGATTGGCATAATCCAATGCCAGGCATTCCTAAAAGTGCCATTAAAAACAATCAACATGACAATATAAAACATATATTAAAACATATAATCATCAGTGTTATCCTGTTAAAAACGTTATCCAGTAACATCAACTGGCCATTCCATGTTAACATGGGCACTTGGGCAGTATACACTAATGTAATGAAGTTTAACTGCAGTTTTACTGAGGTGGCCTTATGAATTGAAGGACAATTTTTCTCTGCTCTGAATAAAAAAAATTGGTGTTACAGGGTCATTTCACTGAGAAGAGTCATTTCATTTTCACAAAGACAGCTTTGGAAACTGCATATAGACTCGGGGCTGGGTTCTGCCACTTCTGCCCATCAGGGAATTTTCCAAGATCTGAAATAAAATGTGTGGGATGATGCCTGTCAGTCTTCTGTTGTCCCGATAGAATCCTGCAGTTTAATTACTTGATATTCATGACAAAGTACTCACTTGTCTGTGAAGACTTTCAGGTGGATAATCTCAGAGAAAGCTCTAGTACTCTAAATAAAAGGATAAGACCAGATATTGCCCTTGAGCAGATAAAGGAAGAGCCTTTAAAGCTAAGATATGCCTCAGTTGGTACGATCTAGAAAGGGGACATTGTTAATCTTGTATTTGCCTTTCCCGTAGGTGAATTAATCAGAGATGAGACAAAGGACAACTTCTGGGCTCACATTCCTCAAAACGAAAGGTTACAGCAGAGGTTTGTGGAAAGAAGGGAAGATGGAAGAACTCACATGGAAGTAGACATCACAGGATGGGGAAAAAATAAGAAAAGGACAATCAATTGCACAATTGAAGAGAATAACAGTGTAGATTTAGCTGACACTTCAGGAAGGGACCGAAGCACAAATTCAGGATGTTCTGCAGCCAAAGTAAGAGACAGGAGAATGGCGATCCTGTCAAACAGCAGTATATCCCCACTTTTCACAGCCACTCCTTCAGAAGAAACAAGTATTTCAACATCAGATACTGGTATCACAGTGGATGACAGCACTATCTCCTCACTTTTCACAGCGACCCCTTCAAAAGATGCAAATATTTCACCAGCAGATACTAGTACCACAGTGGATGGGAGCACTGATTCCACATTTTGGACAATCACCTCTTCAGAAGACATGAGCAACTCACCATCGGATACTAGTACCACAGTGGATGGCAGCACTGCGTCCACACTTTTGACAGCCACCCCTTCAGAAGACACAAGCCAATCACCATCAGATACTAGTAGCACAGTGGATGGTAGCACTGTTTCCACACTTTGGACAGCCACCTCTTCAGAAGACACAAGTCAATCACCATCAGATACTAGTAACACAGTGGATGGTAGCACCGTGTCCACGCTTTTCACAGCCACCCCTTCACAAGACACAAGTAGCTTACCAGCAGATGCTAGTACTGCAGTGGATGGCAGCACTGTTTCCACACTTTTCACATCCACCCCTTCACAAGACACAAGTAGCTTACCAGCAGATGCTAGTACTGCAGTGGATGGCAGCACTGTGTCCACACTTTTCACATCCACCCCTTCACAAGACACAAGTAGCTTACCAGCAGATGTTTCCACACTGTTCACACTTTCACATCCACCCCTTCACAAGACACAAGTAGCACCAGCAGATGCTAGTACAGTGGATGGCAGCACTTACACAGACAGTAGCTTACCAGCAGATGCTAGTACTGCAGTGGATGGCAGCACTGTGTCCACACTTTTCACATCCACCCCTTCACAAGACACAAGTAGCTTACCAGCAGATGCTAGTACTGCAGTGGATGGCAGCACTGTTTCTACACTTTTCACAGCCACCCCTTCACAAGACACAAGCGGAACACCATCAGAAATAACTACCACAGTGGATGGGAGCACTGCAGCTACACTTTTGACACCCACTCCTTCAGAAGACACAAATAGTTCACCATCTGGTAGTAGTACCACAGTGGATGGTAGCATTTTGTCCACACTTTTCACAGCCACTCCTTCGGAAGGCACAAGTAGCTTACCATCAGGTGCTAGTACCATAGTAGATGGCAGCATTGTGTCCACACTTTGGACAGCCACCCCTTCAGAAGACACAAGCAGATCACCATCAGATATTAGTACCACAGTGGATGGCAGGACTGTGTCCACATTTTTTACACCCACCCCTTCCGAAGACATAAGTACATTATCATCAGATACTAGTACCACTGTGGATCGCAGCACGGTTTCCACACTTTGGACAGCCACCCCTTCAGAAGACACAAGCCAATCACCATCAGATACTAGTACCACTGTGGATCGTAGCACTGTTTCCACACTTTGGACAGCCACCTCTTCAGAAGACACAAGCCAATCACCATCAGATACTAGTAGCACAGTGGATGGTAGCACTGTGTCCACGCTTTTCACAGCCACCCCTTCACAAGACACAAGTAGCTTACCAGCAGATGCTAGTACTGCAGTGGATGGCAGCACTGTTTCCACACTTTTCACAGCCACCCCTTCACAAGACACAAGCGGATCACCATCAGAAATAACTACCACAGTGGAAGGGAGCACTGCATCTACACTTTTGACACCCACTCCTTCAGAAGACACAAGTAGTTCACTATCTGATACTAGTCCCACAGTGGATGGTAGCACTTTGTCCACACTTTTCACAGCCACTCCTTCAGAAGACACAAGTAGCTTACCATCAGATGCTAGTACCATAGTAGATGGCAGCATTGTGTCCACACTTTGGACAGCCACCCCTTCAGAAGGCACAAGCAGATCACCATCAGAAATTAGTACCACAGTGGATGGCAGGACTGTGTCCACATTTTTTACACCCACCCCTTCCGAAGACATAAGTACATCATCATCAGATACTAGTATCACTGTGGATCGCAGCACTGTTTCCACACTTTGGACAGCCACCCCTTCAGAAGTCACAAGCCAATCACCATCAGATACTAGTAGCACAGTGGATGGCATCACTGTTTCCACACTTTCCACAGCCACCCCTTCACAAGACACAAGTGGATCACCATCAGAAATAACTACCACAGTGGATGGCAGGACTGTGTCCGCACTTTTGACACTCACTCCTTCAGAAGACACAAGCAGATCACCATCAGATATTAGTAGCACTGTGTACACACTTTGGACACCCAGCCCTTCACAAGTCACAAGCAGATCACCATCAGATATTAGTACCACAGTTGATGGTATCACTGTTCCCACAACTTTCACAGCCACACCTTCACAAGACACAAGCATATCACCATCAGATACAAGTATCACAGTGGATGGGAGCACTGTGTCCACACTTTTGACACCCACCCCTTCAGAAGACACAAGTAGTTCTCCATCAGATAATAGTACCACAATGGATGGCAGCACTGTCTCCCCACTTTTAACAACCACCCCTGCAGAAGACACAACTAGCTCACCATCAGATAACAGTACCACAGCCGATAACAGCACTGTCTCCCCACTTTTAACAACCACCCCTGCAGAAGACACAACTAGCTCACCATCAGATAACAATACCACAGCCAATAACAGCACTGTCTCCCCACTTTTTACAACCACCAGTTCAGAAGACACTACTAGCTCACCATCGGATAACAATACCACAGCTGATAACAGCACTGTCTCCCCACCTTTAACAACCACCTCTTCAGGAAGCGCAAGTAATTCATCATTGGAAACCAGCACACAAATAACAAACAGTACTACGAACTCATTTTTCACAACCACTTCCTCAGAAGGCACAACGACACCACCTATCATTACCAGCCATTTGACCTCCTCCCAGCCACCTCTGCCTGTTACACAGAGCACCCCTAAAACCGCCACTGACGGTGAGTGTCTTGTCTTCTTGGTAATCGTTTTAAAAATAAAAATAAAAATATCTTCCTGTGACACAGTTTACTGGATAGTGGTCCCAGTGGCGATATGTCTGTTCCTACATTTGGGCATAAGCAGTCTTTGAAGCCCAGCTCCAAATCCAGTTTCAACATAGGGTGTTTACATGCTTAGCAGTGAGACTGTCCTTGCCTCAATTTTCATAAAGCTTCTTTTCTTTCTGATCAGCACCAGTGGAGTATTGGTGAACTGCCATGCCTACCAGATGTGCCTTCACCAAGGTCAAGTTCCCCCCTCTGTTTTTAAAAATATGGTTCGTAGGGGTGCATCAGAATTAATGCATCAATTGCCATGGCTAAATGATATGGAGCAATGGATTTTGTAGTTTGGTGAGGCTCTTTCATCAAACTCTTGTTAAACTATAGCTCCCATTAATCCATAGCACTGAACCATAGCAGTTATAATGATGTCAAACTGCAGTAATTTTACCATGAAGATGCACCTTTAACTTGCTTTTCTGCTTCCTTTATTGGTGAATGATTTTTCTATTGCCATCTTGACTACAGACACTGTACCTTTCCTCCACCCAAGTCTTTGTCATTTCCAATGCCTCCCTTTGCACGACTTCTGTCTCTGCTCCAGAGAGAGGGGTATTACAGTTGCACTGATTCAAGCAAACCATTTTTCAAGTGTGTTCATGGTTGCAGAAATATAGCCATTTCAAATCAGGTCAGTTGTTTGAAATACCCTGTATTCATACCTTTCAAGTGTCCCAATTTGGCAGTGACAGTCTCTATTAATCTGCTGTTGTCCCATTTTCAGATGCTTTAAAAAATGTCCCAGTTTTTTCCCTTTCCTTCCTTTTACCTCTTCTTTTTGTCCTCAGCTTAATTCAGTGGCTGCATTCTGAACTCAAAGACTAAAATACTTAGGATTCAGAATGGAGTGGAAAGGGTACAATATTGCTCTTCCCAATAGGATCCAGCAAAATAAATCGCAGGCAAAATAAACTTCTTCATTATTAACATTTTCCACTCTCTAATACTGTTTGGGCCATGAGTCCTGGGAAGTGGGAGGTATACCGTATGATGTATTTAGGGGAATCTTTGATGTATTTATGAGAAGCAAAATTTAAATGAGTCCTTCCAGAACTGCAAGCATTATCTCATGGCCAAACTCTGCTTGGTGTAATCTGAGGCAAAGCCACCTTAACACAGCCTTGCCCTGTGTTAACCAAAGTCAGAGGATAGTCCTAATCCGGCACATACTGGATCAACCCTGAATTATTGGGTTGGTGTAGATCTGCCCCAGATATCCCAATGCTTGCAAAGTAAACAGCTTTGTTTTTCCCTTCAGCGGAGTGGGGTTTTTTTTTTTTTGGTATTCTATGTTTTTGCTATATCCATTTGGTTATGAAGGAGATAGATCTCCATAGTAGCTTGAATGTTATCTCTGTGGAAGTGTTCCATGAGGGTTTGTCAAAACTGGCTCAAGATTATCAACAACGCTCAGAAACTCAAAATAATTACTGGACTGAGCAGAGAGTGATAAGCCACCAAGAGGTCACAATATATGTGAACCCCTCCCCTGGTCCCATTTTTTTCTGGAAATTTTGTTTTTTTCCCTCTTTATATTTTATTTTAAAGACATTATCTGTTATTGCTACCCCTTGAAAGCTGGAAGGAAGAATGTTAGGGGTTTGCTGACTCAGTGTAGACATGTACTTATCTACTTAAAATTATCTACATTATTTACATACCACTTTGGAGCCAACAGTTATGTGTGTGCCTCTCTGCAATTATATTAGGATTTGTGTAACTTCTGTCTTTCAGGAGTATGTATGAATGGAGGAAGCCATGATGGGATTAAATGTATATGCCCCAGTGAATTCTATGGGCCAGAATGTGAGTTTAGTTTGGAAGTAATCGAAAAGGAAACGGGTAAGTGCAGTTAGGGACAACTTGCATATTCCATCAAACTGTCAAGACATTTGAGGGTACCAGGCTGGGAAAACTGGTACTCTCCATAATTCCTTCATGCTGATGAATGCAGAAGGGAGCAATTTTCTCAGCATAGGTAGCTGAGAGAGAATGTGAGGCAGGCAGATTCTATGTAGAACATGTCTTAGCTCCAGAAGCCCTGTGATGGAATTTGAAGAAGCTGATGTTATGCAGTTAGGAGAGTAAAATATTCAGAGGACTCTTCTTCCTGTAATTAATTGCTTTGTAGAAGAAGCAACTTCAGCAAGTGTCGCTTGCTATCTGGTTGCATGATAAGGAACATCTGCAGAACTTCATGCTTCTACGCAACCATTCAAGTTACACAAGCCCTCTCTACTTTTCACTCTGATATCCCTATGACACTACCATGATAGCAAACAGAACAGCAGTTTTCAATGAAGAGATTCAGATTTAAAGAATGTCTGAGCTCCGTTTAGTGGCTCTTAGAAATATGTGATCATTAATGATAAGACAGAATCAGTGATAAACATGCTGCATTTCCCAGAATGCAAGCTGCAAAGTAGTAGGTTTTGAAGACCTTGTCTTTAACCAGGGCTGTAGCCAGGGGTGTGTGTGGGGCTCCCCCCGCCCTGAATTTTTTCAGGTTAAAAAAAAACCTGGTTTACTCATGAATTTTAACTGGTTAACCAAATCCCCATGCTAAATTTATGAGAAGCAAAAATTAAATGACTCCTTCCAGAACTGCAAGCTCTATCTCAAGCAAATTTTGACAATGTATTCGCAGTCATTACTGTGAATACTGTGTTCTCTCGCTACTTCGCGGTTTGCTTTTAGCGGACTCGCTGTTTTGCGGTTTTCAAAAAAATATTAATTTAAAATATATATCACGGTATTTTCGCTGTTTTGCGGGTTTTTGCCACCATCGCTCTCCGAGGTGCTTTCCCTCCTCAGTCCTCCCTCCCTCCAACCTTGAAGGGCCTTTCCTTCTTTTCCTTCACTTTTAAAAAAGTTTATAAAGACTTAAAATAGTGTATAACTACTAAAATAATGTATAAATATTAAAATAAATATAGCGTCCCTACATCGCGGTTTTTCACTTTTTGCGAGAGGTCTTGGAATGTAACCTCCGCAGTAAGTCAGTGAACACTGTATTTGCATCAATAGCTAATATAGTGGAAGCAACCAAATTGGCCCACCCACAACTGATAGGCAAAGCCTAAGGCGTGGGAGGGATTTGAAACCTCCTCCCTTGAAGGAGATGAGAAAATTGATTTAATTAAGTCTATATAGTATAGAATGAACCATACTAATTAAATTATTTTGTGTTATGGAACCTCTTCTCATGATTCACTAAAAAAAAACCTCCCCCCATTTTTTTTCTGTCTACTGTCCTGTCTTTAACTGTAAATTTTCAAAATAAGTTTTTTTAATCTAATTTTTTTTCTGGCTACGGTCCTGTCTTTAACTGTGGTTTTTCAAAATAAAAAGTTGAAAATTGTGTGAGGAGGTGCCAACACAAGTGCTTACAAAGTGCTTACAAAGGTCAGTGCTTACAAAGGCCAAAATCCTATATGGAATCTATATATACTATACTACTATAGGTGATAACTCGTGGCTTAGACATCAGAGGGCTTGGACCCCTTTCAATCAGGGTTCTGCCCCGGGCACGGGACCGAGACCGTCCTGGTGGCCATCTCGGACGATATCCGCTGCCAACTAGACAAGGGAGGCTCAGTAGTTCTGGTATTGCTGGACCTTTCCGCTGCATTCAACACGGTGGACCATGATCTGCTGATACGACAACTTGCCGCCATAGGGATACAAGGATATGGAATCTATATATACTATACTACTATAGGTGATAACTCGTGGCTTAGTATGATTGTCTTCCAAGGGTAGAGTCTTGGCAGTGGGTCTGTAAGTGACTTTAGATACCTATTCTGAATCCACGTGGTGTGTCACAATGAGGACATAGGTTTCTAGGTGGAAGATGGAAACATGCCAAGAGGAAAGCATATTGTCAACCAAACCCTTGCCATGAAGATCTAAGCAGCTAGTTACGGTATGAACATTGAAACTGGGAAGCAGCTGCTTGATGACAGGGATTTGTTTCCCTGTCACGCAGGAAGCAGCTGATTGCCATTTTAGCTCCCTCTTGTGCAAGATCTCTCCTGTTAACAGGCCAAAACAGGCCGTCTCCCTTGTGCCAGAGATCACTCGCTTGAGGGGAATCATCAGACAGCTTCTTCCTGATCAATGGTGGAACAGACCTCCATTGATCACAGAGGTTGCTTCCAGTGAAGTGGAGATTGGGGGACTTTCACAGATCCTAACTAGCCTATGGACTATGCAGAGATTCTGAATATGTAACAGTCGTGAGTGCATAATTCCAGGTTATTAATAACTGGCGTATAGCATTCAGACACATATTTTTACTTTTTAATTCTATTTTCCAGCAAAGTACCTCATTCCATTTATCACTTTTCTCTCTCATTTTAGTAATAGTGTCTGTAACAGTTGAAGCCCAGGTGAAGGTGACGAACAGGAATTACAGCATGGAACTCAACAATGCAAATTCAGAAGAATATCAAAAATTTAAAATTGAGTTTGAAGAAAAGGTAACAATAAGACATATGAGACTGATGTTCCCTGTCTTTTTAGGGACAAATTATACATGTAACATGAAATAAATTGGCTGCAATTATTTTATTCATTTAAACATTGGGGACTCATGCTTCTAATTGGTTTGTCCTGATGAACGCATCTATTCAGATCATCACAACAATATTTATCTCTTCTTCCCTCTACTTAAAGTATTAGAAAATGCCCCCATTGCTCCAGCTGAAGAATTTAAAAGATATTTGAATTCAGAAGATTTTTTCAAAGTGTTGTGCATGCTGAGTAGGGATCGACCTGCCCTCTCCCATACACCATCTTGATAGGAATGACAGTTCTCACATCTCTAATTGGTTGAATAAGTAGAGTGCTTGTTGCTAGCTATTATAAAATACCAGTGTGTCATGTATTCCTTAAGCAAATCTCCCTCTTTCTCTCCCTCTCTCTTCTTCCCTACCTGGATGTCCTCTGTATGGTTTATGAAGGTTTCTCTATTTTTCCCCAATTTATAGATGGGCACTGTTTATGGGGACATTCCTGGATACCATGGTGTGGTCATCTATTCACTGAGGTAGGTGGGTAACAAGTGAGACCCCAGATAGTTTAAGGTCTCCCAGAGAGCAATTTGTTTTTAAGGCAATGAGTCCAAAACAATGAGTTCCAGCTCCCAGTTCCCCTATTGTAACTACACTAAGGATTGTTGGGGTTTTTTTTTGCAAAAGATGTTCCATATTTGTTGTGGTAGTCCTTCTTCTACGTGCCATCCCCCGCCCTCTCTCAGCACCATTATTCCTTCTAAGAATAATACACTTTAATACACTTTATTTATATTCCGCTCTTCTCACCCCGAAGGGGACTCAGAGCGGATTACATCACACATACGGCAGACAGATGTACAGTTACAATACAACACATACAATTTTGAAGGATTTCTTCTGGCTGTGTCACAGGGTGCGTCATTACATCACAAGGGGGTGCTGTTGCTTCATCCTCATGATGGAGGGCCTCTGTTCCGCATTCCACCTTCCGACAGCCGATCTTTATTTATTCAGGTGTTGTAAAGTCCTTACTGAAAAGAATCCTCCCCCACTTTTGGCAGGTTCCCAGTTTATCTAATCACAGCTGTTTTTGAACTGCTGGGTGAACAGTGGACAGGGCTCACAGCTGGGTGTCCAAGCCAGCTCGGGAATCGAACTTGCAACCTTCAGATTGCAAGCACAGCTGTTCTTACCACTGTGCTATCTCTCCGACCCGAATCCCTAAATTAGTTTTATTTAACATAACTCAACTTTTGTTCATGGAATGAGAAATAGCTCTTTTGATGAAATAGTCACAGTAGATTTCAGATCACAGATGCTGATGAATATTTTTGTAACTGAAATACTATAAAGGCTCACCAACAACAATGCCTCTTTAATTGTAATTCTGATCCTTATGCACTCAAGTAGTTTGACTAGGAATTAAGGCACAGGTTCAAATAACTGGTTAGCCACAAAACATACTAGGTCATATTAGGTCACAACCACTGAAGATGCCTGCCATAGATGCAGGCAAAATGTCGGGAGAGAATACTTCTAGACATGGCTATATAGCCTGAAAAACCTACAGCAACCCATACTAGGTCACCTTGAGCCATTCAGCAGGGCACCAATGATACATTTTAAGTCTTCTTGGAGCAAAATTGATTTATTAACTGTTGGGCATTCTATTAGGTTACATTTGCACCTGTCTTTTTCCATTCTCGAGAAGGGATTAATTTCCTTCTTCCCTCACACACAAACCCAGGACCTCAAATCTACTTTTATCTATGTTTTCCCTGTCAACATGGCAATATATTCGGTAGTGGAAAGAAAAGGTTGGCCGAGAAGTCATTTGACTATGTGTCTAAAACTAGATGACAACGTCCTTTAGGACCCCTTGAGAGTCCTCCAGAGGTCCCAGAGGATAAAGTCATTGTATGGCCAGCTTTAGACACATAGCTGGGCACTTCCCATCCACTCACATTCACCCCTAGTCACTACATGGCCATATCAGGAGGAAAGGCAGCATGGGCATGGTGGAAATTTAAGGGATGGAGATGAGAAACAAGACATCATTCCACCTGTGTGGAACTTTTATGTCTGGCCTTACAATCCACACCGCTTCTATCAAATGATAAAGTAATGGGTAAGCAATTTAGATCTGATCTTCTTATTCTTTATTGTTAGGTCTGGGAGCATCATTGTGGATCATGAAATTATATTTCAAGCCCTTGTAGAAAATAAATTGAGCATCATTAATTCAACTCTCGAAAACCAAATACAGTCAGTGATACAGAAACTCAAAGGAAGCAACTCCACTGAGAAGGATTGTATGAATTCACCAGGTAAATGCCAACTGGGTAACAATGTTCAAGTTGAATGAGATATTTGCATACAATTAGCCTAAGGGAAGTTCTAGTTACTACCACAAGTGATGGAAATTTACTTTGGTTAGAAGACACCTAAGGCTAAATACAGCCAACCCTTCACATTTACAAGTTTCAGATTTGCAGCTTTGATTATTCGTAAGCATGTACCACAATGCCCGCCTGTCAGACACAGCGGCCCTGTCTACAGGAAATGGTCAGGGATGAGGGGTCTTTATCCTCAACTTTCCTGGCTCTCCATACCAACTCATTTCCTGAGGACATGGCTGCCATGTGGATGTGCATATGGCCCAGGCTTGCAACTTTTGCACTTTCTATGAACTGAGGGTTATAGCCCACACGGCACAGCATTTATCCTCTACCCCTTACACAGGGTTCCTGCATACCTTTCCTTCCTGGATGTGAAGGCTTAGTTGTCTATGTTTGATTTATAAGTATTAATATCTATCTATAGCCAACACTAATAGCAGTTCAGGAATACATCCTAAGGTTGGTCCTCCTTTTAGGAATCAGCAGGAGGACCTATTTAATATGTCAGCATGTTTGTGGCGCAAAACAGAATCTCTGAAGGAACAGAGACAAATGAAAGAAAAAAGGGCTTTCCATGAAGGTCAACCATCTCTGTTTGTTTCCAGACTTGTGCTTCACTTCTTCACCTAATCCAATTATCGGTGGCCAAATGGATTTTAATATAACTGGTGAGTTCCAGATGTGGAAATGGGAGGGAGAATTATGGGTCCCCCTTTCTCCCCTTCATCTACAGCTATAGTGTTGTCCAGTCCACTAAGAACAAAAACAGGCAACTGTAGCAAAACTGATTGTTTTACAACAGTGTTTCTCAACCTTCCTGATGCCACGATCCCTTAATACAGCTCCTCATGTTGGGGTGACCCAACCATATAATTATTTTCCTTGTTACTTCATAACTATTTTTGCTACTGTTATGAATCATAATGTAAATATCTGATATGCACGATGTATTTTCATTCAATGGACCAAATTTGGCAAAAATACCCGATGTGCTCAAATCTGAATATTGGTGGTGTTGGGGGGATTGATTTTGTCATTTGGAAGTTGTAGTTGCTGGGATTTATAGTTCACCTACAATCAAAGAGCACTTTGAACTCCACCAACGATAGAAATGAACCAAGCTTGACACACAGAACTCCCATGACCAACAGAAAACAGTAGAAGGGTTTGATGGGCATTGACCTTGAGTTTTGGACTTGTAGTTCACCTAAATTCAGAGAGCACTGTGGACTCAAACAATGATGGATTTGGGCCAACTTGGCATGAATACTCAATATGGCCAAATATGAACACTGGTGGAGTTTGCGGAAAATAGACCTTTGGAGAAAATAGACCTTGACAATCAAAGAGCATTCTGAACCCCACCAATGATTGAATTGGGCCAAACTTCCCACACAGAACCCCTTATGACCAACAGAAAATACTGTGCTTTCCGATGGTCTTTGGCGACCTCTCTGACACCCCCTCATGACCCCTTCAGGTTGAGAAACGCTGCTTTGCAACATTGTTCTATTTCCAGAGCATTCTTTAATCCATTTAAAAGCAAGATAGCACATCCAAAATATGGGGGAAGCCAATCTTCCAATGACGCAAGAAAGTCATCACATTCAGTACAGTGGTACGAACTTGTAGCTATGAATTTCTACATAGCTTGCATTGCACATATGGGGGTGCCTAGAAAGTCTTCCACCCAAATGCAGATGAAGCTAGATTTGTTAATTTTCAATAGACCCACTTTATTTTTGACTGTCCATTCTGATATTCTTCCTCAGAGTTTTGCAGGACAGCAGTTGGTGCTACATATGCAAACTACTATTATCCAGATACAACAACAGGCAGCTTACGTTGTGTGAGTAACTGCACTAAGGGCATTGCGCATGCCATCAACTGCTACCATGGGGTTTGCCGTATCTCTAACAAAGGCCCCAACTGCAAGTAAGTAAGAGAGGAGGAGGTAGTAAAAAGATTCCCAGGCGCATTTTTTCCCAACCTGTCAACTAATATGTAAAATAATAACATGTTCTGATTGGAATAAACACTGAAAGAAGTCCTTTAAAACTCTTCTGTATTGACAGACAATTATCTTCTTTCAAATATCAAGCTAATGTGTAATTAACTTTATGGTGGTTCATATTATATAGATTAAAAGTAGCCTAATTTTGGTGGTTCACATAATATAGATTAAATATAGATCAAAAGTAACATAATTCTGTTTTTAAAAACTTACTTGAAATAAAAACTCACTACAAAATACGTAGAGCAAGGGTGTTTCCACGGGGCTTCTTACCAGTTGGATTCTGTCTCTCCCATTAACTCTGCAAAAGCAGAAGAAAGTATTGGGAGTATATATCACATCAGAAAACTAGTGAGATAAATTAATGCTCTTTATCACTAGGGGACTCCTGACATGTGCCCATCAGGGCTTTACAAATAATGAAACACCTTACAGTGCAAATCTACAACAAAATAATGCAATGTGCATTCCTCTTTTATAATTCAACAATGATGGATCCCTCAATGGGAAGTGAATTGCAGTCTAATGCTTTGTTTGGGTCCACTATATTGTCAACACAAATAAGTATTGCACAAACAGGCGTTCTGATTCTATATCTGTATATGTAATCATCTATTTAATGATATTTTACAATCATATTTACCTGCTATTCAGTAAATCTAACACACTGTGTTTCATTTCATGTGTGTTTTGACAAGACTGATTGAATAATTGAATGTATGATTGTTTGGTGTCAAAACACACATGAAATGAAACACAGTGTGTTAGATTTACTGAATAGCAGGTAAATATGATTGTAAAATATCATTAAATAGATGATTACATATACAGATATAGAATCAGAACGCCTGTTTGTGCAATACTTATTTGAATTGACAATATAGTGGACCCAAACAAAGCATTAGACTGCAATTCACTTCCCATTGAGGGATCCATCATTGTTGAATTATAAAAGAGGAATGCACATTGCATTATTTTGTTGCCCATCAGGGCTTTAACCATAACCTGAAAGACTTGAGCAACCTTCTCAGATAGGACTTCAGCTCAAGTTCCCTAGCAATCATTGCAATTTGCTGTTAATGGTCAACAACCTCACCTTATTTTCCTCTGGTCTCCTCCAAATTTTCATTCTTTTTTTGTTGTTGTTGTTGCTGTCCATAGCTATCCATCATATTCTGCAGTGCCATTCCGACATTACAAAAAGCAGGGAATTTCATGGTTGGCATTGCCTTTGTACTCTAACTAGCAGCATCTTTTAGCATCTGTAAAGTTATCTTTCCCTTGATCCTTTTAAGTGAGGATAATGAGAACTGAACCTGGCAATGTCTGAATACAAAGCAGGTACTCTACCAATGAGGGATGACTCCTATCCAAACCTCAGACTGGCACCTTCATTACTTTTTTCTTTATGCAGACAAGTAAATTTTTTTTTCCACCAGACATTTGATTTGTGATTATATAAGGTTGCTGAATCTTGCTAATCATTGTGCTAGTGTGCGTGCGTGCATGTGAACATGGATGTATGTTTTAACCTCCTTTAATTTTGTTATTGTTTAATTTCATTTTAACTGTTGCATCTTGTGAATGTTTAAAGATGTGTTTTTAACTTGTTTTAAGCCCAAAAAACTGGGAAAATGTGAAGTAGAAAGATTAATACTACTAATAATGTGCCGTTCTGCATAATGCACAAAGCAGTTTCCCATGCATTTAGTGAAATCATGCATATTTCACAATAAGTGAGTTGAAGAAGTTATTTTAATGATTTATTGAATACAATGTGACCTCAACTTAAGAGCAACCCAACTTTTTTTAAATAAATCATCTTTATTGTGAGGGTTTTTCTTTTTTTTTTTACAATCGTGAAATATAACTAGAAAAAAAGAGCGAAGAGAAAAATAAGAGAAAAGAAGAAAGAAAAAAGAGGGGGGAAAGGGATTGAAGGGGAAATACAAGTGTTTGTGTGGACTTCCAGTCCATTCCACAGGGATGAATTAGCGGTCTCATTTCTTTGTGTTTTGTTTTTTATATAAATTGCCTTCCTTCTTTTTCCTTATTTTTCCTCCTTTCTCCTTTTACTCCATCTGTGTTATTTTCTTTTCCTTGAGATATCTTCTCAATGGTTGCCAATCAGTCTTACTCTTTGTATTTTGGTCATACAGCATATTCGCCAGAGAATCCATATCCATGTACTCCCTTATTTTAGCGTCCCATGTTTCGAAGGCCGGGGGTTCTTTGTCTTTCCATCTGCTTGCCAGAGTTGTTTTCGCAGCTGTCATCATGTAGTATAGTAACTTATCATTATTTTTCCCTAAATCGAAATCCATTAAATTTAATGAATAGTATGTATTCAGGTTTTAAGTCAAATTTGATCTGCAGTATTTTTTGTACACGAGCATGTATGTCTTTCCAAAAATTCTTTACTTTTTACATGTCCACCAGATGTGGTAATAAGAGCTTATTTGATCCCTACATTTCCAACAACTGTTACTTAAGATTTTGTAATATTTAGCCAGTTGTTGTGGTGTTAGATGCCAACGAAAGAACATTTTGTACCAATTATCTGTTATGTTTGTAGATCTTGAATACTTTAACTTTTTAAAAGAGCAACCCAACTTAAGAGTGGGTATTGTTCTATTATCTGGGCAGAAGCCACTAGGGGTTGCTAGAGAGAGAAGGACAGTCCATTTTACATGTGAGGAGTTGAAGGAGAAAACAATTTATCCTGGTTTTGCTTGTTATACCCTCCCCGCTTCCCATATAATAAACAAAGGTTGTTTCCATGAGAGAGAAAACAGGAGGAAATGATTTTACTCCTTCAACCCACTCTCCACACCCATATCAACAACCTGTAAAGAGAGTTCCTCTTAAATACAACTCTTAAAACAGATGGTATATTGACAAGAAAAACAAATACTGTAGTTCGTTAATATATTTTGGGAAGGAAAAGAACTATCCTCAATCTCTTTTTCTGTCCTGTTTGCAGCTGTAATGATCCAAATACCTTTTGGTATGTAGGCAATAACTGCCAGACGCGTTTCCAGAAGAGCGAGGTGGGCCTTGGTATTGGGATGGCAGTCCTTTTCCTGGTTGGTATCATCCTGGCTGTCTTCCTCTTCATAGCCTATCGGAAAAAGTCTGCGCCTGGGTAAGAAGTAGCAGAAACAAGAGTGGAAGGCATACATTTGCAAATATTCCTACTGGGGAAGATAATTAGAAGAGCTCTCAAACCCTGAGATTCTTAAGAGAGAGGTGTGGAAGGGGCGATCTATTAATGTATCTGTGAGACAAGTATGGTAGTAGGGAGGCTTGGCTTCCAGGTAGCCATTGCAGCTCTGAAGGTGGGCTGCAGGGAAACAAAATGTATTGAAAATGCCTACAGTCAGGGAATGGATTTCATATATTCAGAGTTTGAATGTTGAACCGAGAAAGAGTTAAGATGACACAGAGACAAAAGTTTGGATTTGGGAAAGAAGAAAGAACTACCTATGGTTTGGAGTAGCCTTAATGAACAAATTATAGAGTTTAATATATTTTCATACTGTGTCCAATAAACCTATTATTCTTGTTGTTTTAGCTATGGCAAGACCCATGTTCTGTCAAAACATTTACGCGCCCCTGGCCCAGTCAGACCATTCATACTAAAAATGCCTAAACTGGAACTCCCGTCGAAGCAACTTGTGGCACAAGTCCACCCTGGAGTGAAGGAGTGTTAGATGGACTCCTGAGGACCAAGACCCAATCCATCAAGGGCATATTTGGGGAAACAAGGGCAAAGGGAGTGGCAGGATTTCTGTGGTTGTAGTTATGAGGTCAGCCTGGGTAAAGGAAGATCACTGCCAAGAGCAGTGGCACTTCTAGTTTTTCTCTGCGGCGGCTCATCCAGGGGTCCCTGAGATGAGAGAGACTGGCGTTTGGGTAATCCATTATTATAGGCTGAAATAATGATTGTGCTGTTGTGCAATGTGACCTATTGAGCTAGCCTGCTGGACAAGACATAAATAAATAAAATAAGACATCTTTTATTGGAAGGAGGGAGGCATTCTTTTGCTCTGTCTCTGTATCCTGGTAATGACCTCTGTTAATTGTTTTTGCAGATACGCTGATGGAGATAAACTCATTTATGAAGAGGAAGAATGGCGACCCTCAGGGGGCCTGAACTTCACAAATGAGGCAGCTGACTTCTACAATGGTAAGGCCCTATTTTGCCATGAGCAAGGTGCCATGCATGGAGTGAGTTGCCAGATCAGGACTATCCCAGGCCCTGAGATTTTACATCCCAAATCTGAGATTTCTATGGAACTCGTTGCCACCTTATATAAGAGCCATCCATGACCTGCGGTCCTTCACTCAAGCGCTTAAGACTTGGCTCTTTGAGTTGTAATCTAAATTTTAAATTGTTTTACTTGTTTATGTAAGTCACTCTGTTTTACACTTCGGATGGAGGGCGACTAATGAAATAATAAATTGATGATGATGATGATTGATGATAGCAAAACAGGCAGATTGTGGGATATTACAAGGAGCAACTTATTATGGTGCCATGAAGCACAACACATTTAACCATCAACCACAATATGCCACTCAAAAAACACCATATGTAAAAAAAGAAGAAGAGAAAAATGCATACACGATGCTTTCTGTTGCAGTTCTCCTGCCTTCAGATTCCTTCTTCTTTCCTGCAGATTGGCTAAGAGGAATTAGGGCCTGAAATTTGGAAACCTTATGTGAAGTTAGGGTGGGAGTAACACGGGGGCAGAGTCTACTTTTCATAATTTAGCGGAAAGCTTTGATAGTACGCATGGAGAAGCTAGGTTCGGTGAGGAAAAGGTTCGGTGAGGAAAAGTAGAAGCCTCTGTGAATGTTTGTCTCCAAAAATTGGTATGCAATGTACGAGTTGAAAGGGGACCTTTGACTTATGTCTAAAAGCTCGTTCTGATCAGACCCTCTTTTCTTATTAGGAAGCCAAGATATAAATAATGCGTTCCATCTTTCACTTGACTCAGTAGACACCTCAGTACAGGTACGTATCGCTGTCCTTTCCTCTTTGGCAGAATTTACTGGATATCCTTGTTCTGGCATCAGGCAACTGATGCATACCATGTAACCTGGAAAAAGGGTGATAGAGAACTATGTGCTTATGGAACATCTCAAATATAGGAATTGGATTTATTCAGTAATAGTTTATCAATACTGATGCTTGCCAATAAACATGTAGATACTTTGATCAGAAAAACACTATATATTTGGATTTTCCAAAAAAAATTGGCAGAATTCCTCATCAGAAGGGGATAATGCATGGTATGTTGGGAAAGGAGGTCATTAACAGGTTTTCCAGATAGAAAAAAGGTTAATTTTTTTTTAAAAAAATCTCCAACAGGAGAACAACTGAAGAGCAACAATGCCATGTAATAAACCACAATTCATTATCATAATGCCGTTCCCCTTTACCTGCCTTGTATGATAAGGCTGACGTGCTTGATTCCACATCAAAACCAAAACAAACCCCTGTTTCTAATATTTTTATATTCCTTTCATCTTATGTATAACAAATCTAAGCAAAATATTATGTGTTTAATTTATTATTATCCTTAGTGTCAGTAGCAGATATCTCCTGTTTGGCCTCACCCTCCTGAAAGCTTGAAGCTTGCTTTTTCAGAGCCTTGCATTGTCAAATACCTAAAAACTGATTTTATGTTTTGTAAACTTTTCTTTGCAGTTGCAATTTGAGAAGCCAGAAGTAGTGAGACCCTATCAACCTCTTCCTGGGACTCGTCCTAGATAATTTGGTGCCCTTGAATTGTGAAGATAAATGGATGCGCCTTAAGACTCTACTGCAAATGCGCCAACAGGGAGGCTGGTCCAGTGGATGGTGGTGGTGATGTTCTCCTTCCCAACTTTCTTAGATTCATTTGAAATTAATTTCTTCAAAGATATCCTTGCTGAGAGAGACTATGAATTTATGAAGAAGGACAACACATTATTTATTGAAAACCAATCAATTTTTTTTTAAAAAAAACAAGAGCATAGAAGGCTGATTGTACAAACAACACACACATAAACACAGTTGTTGCATTTCATACCAAGTGAAAGAATCTAAAATACAACAACATGGACTTCCAATACATCTGGACAGCATCAGGTTTGGCAATTTTTGAGCTAGCTCATGATTAGTAATGGTCATTATGAACATATTGTCCACAACTATTCCAGTATTTTCCAATTAAATTCTCTGATCTGGGAATGTCAGAAGTCTTGTTTTCTGCGGGGAAATAACAAAGGAAGTTTGTTGGGCTTTAATATCATTCATCTGTTAGAAATCTGATGAAGAAAAGAATTATTCTGTCTTTAATTTTAGAACTTATAGAGCAATATCTTGCCAAAGTTAGTAGAGACAACTCAACATTATAATATGAATGGAAATTGGGTTGTTTGGAACCCAGTTGTCAGTTACAAACATGGGGTAAATCCAACTATTAGTCCTGACTACAGTAGACTTTCTGAATCAATGGAAGTTCATGCACATTGATTAACAAGTCCCCATGGATTTTTTTTGGATCGACTCTATTGAGATTAACAAATATCACATGTGTAAAATTCACAGCACATGATTAACTGGGAGTAAGAACAGCTTGGTACTGTCACACACGTCTGATTATAAACATTCCGTATGTTATGCATATTTGGTTTTTTGTCATGTTAATATGTGTTTGTTTTATATTAATAAAACTTTTTAAAAGAATCTGTGGAATAATGTGATTGGGAAGTCGCACTAGTTTTGAAATAAAATCTGTTTCTAAACTAGGTCTCTTATAATAAGGGAACAGTAGCTAGGAGACTAATTTGCGAGAAGTCCTGCTTGATCTAGGAGTGTTGTCTGGGTGATGGAAGGATTCCTCCCTCCCCAGTTTATTATTTTATAGGAATGTATCAAAATCTACATCCCTTTATAGTTAAGATGACATATAGGGTGTTTGTGTGTGTGTGTGTGTCAGAAGCGGCTTGAGAAACTGCAAGTCTCTTCTGGTGTGAGAGAATTTGCCACCTGCAAGGACATTGCCCAGGGGACTCCAGGGTGTTTTACCATTCTGTGGGAGGCTTCTCTCATGTCCCCGCATAGAAAGATGGAGATGGAGCTGACAAATGGGAGCTCACCCCATCTCGCGGATTCAAAGCATCGACCTTCAGGTCAGCAGTTCAGCCAGCACAAGGGTTTCTAAATCATATATTTGATACATATAGGAACAGGAAAGGAAAGGATACAAAGTAAACAAAAAGTTATAAGAAAAAAATACATTTTATTAAATGGTTAGAATCATAGAATCATAGAGTTGGAAGAGACCTCATGGGCCATCTAGTCCAACCCCCTGCCAAGAAGCAGGAAAATTGTATTCAAAGCACCCCGACAGATGGCCATCCAGCCTCTGATTAAAAGTTTCCAAAGAAGGAGCCTCCACCACACTCCGGGGCAGAGAGTTCCACTGCTGAACAGCTCTCACAGTCAGGAAGTTCTTCCTAATGTCCAGATGGAATCTCCTTTCTTGTAATTTGAAGCCATTGCTCCGAGTCCTAGTCTCCAGGGCAGCAGAAAACAAGCAAAAAAATTCCCGGTGTGGTCTAACCAAGGCAGAATAAGGGGCTGCATGACTTCCCTGGATCTAGACACTAAACTCCTATTGATGCAGGCCAAAATCCCATTGGTTTTTTTTGCCACCGCATGACATTGTTGGCTCATGTTTAACTTGTTGTCCACAATGACCCCAAGATCTTTTTCACATGTACTGCTCTCGAGCCATGCGTCCCCCATTCTGTATCTTTGCATTTCATTTTTTCTGCCTAAGTGGAGTATCTTGCATTTGTCACTGTTGAACTTCATTTTTGGCCCATCTCTCTAATCTGTTAAGATCGTTTTGAATTCTGCTCCTGTCTTCTGGAATATTGGCTATTCCTCCCAATTTGGTGTCGTCTGCAAACTTGATGATGATGCCTTCTAACCCTTCATCTAAGTCATTAATAAAGATGTTGAACAGTACTGGGCCCAGGACGGAACCCTTATTATGGAACTCTGCTCGTCACTTCTTTCCAGGATGAAGAGGAAGGATTGGTGAGCACCCTCTGGGTTCGTCCACTTAACCAATTACAGATCCACCTAACCGTAGTTTTGCCTAGCCCACATTGGACTACCGGTAGTTTGTTTGCCAGAAGGTCATGGGGGACCTTGTTGAACGCCTTACTGAAGTCCAGATACACTACATCCACAGCATTCCTCACATCTACCCAGCTTGTAACCAGGCATGTAGCCGGGGGGGGGGGGCTAAGGGGGCTTCAGCCCCCCCCCCCGAAATTCTCAGGGTGGTCCGCGAAAAGGCCTTACTGGTACATTATTTAAACTGTTATGTGCATTTAAATCATGATCTGATCACCATGCTCATTATATCCCACATTAATGGGGTTATTGGGATAACGATACAAAAGGTTTGCTAGGGTAGACCCTCTTCCACCCAGTCTCAGCCCCCCCCCCCGAACCAAACTCAGCCCCCCCCCAATCAAAATCCTGGCTACGGCCCTGCTTGTAGCTATCAAAAAAGAGATCAGATTTGTCTGACATGACTTGTTTTTGATAAATCCATGTTGACTATTAGCGATGGCCGCATTTGTTTCTAAGTGTTTGCAGACCACTTTCTTAACAATCTTTTCCAGAATTTTGCCTGGTATCGACATGAGACTGACGGGACAGTAATTGTTGGGGTCATCCTTTTTTCCCTTCTTGAAGATTGGGACCACATTGGCCCTCCTCCAATCTGCTGGGACTTCTCCTGTTCTCCAAGAACTCTCAAAGATGATTGCCAATGGTTCCAAGATGACTTCCGCTAGTTCCTTCAATACTCTTGGGTGTAGTTGATCTAGCCCTGGGGACTTGAACTCGTTTATAGCGGCCAGGTATTCCTGGACGACTTGTTTCCCAATTTGGGGTTGGATGTCCTTTAATCCCTCATCCTCTCCATCTTGCTGAGGTTGAAGATGACTTTCTTTTTATGAGAAGACTGAGGCAAAGAAGGCATCGATCAGGTCCTCCACATTTGTTAGGTTGAGATCAAGAGTAGCCAACCCCCTTGTTGCCTCTTCTACCTTCTGGACCATTAAATTGTCGGCAAGGCAAGCAAGGAATTTGTTGGACTTTGTACTCTTGGCCAAGTTTGTTTTCCAGCAAATATCGGGATAGTTGAAATTACCCATGACTACTATATCTCTTCTTTGTGCCGGTTTGGTGAGCTGTTGGCAGAAGACTTCACCAAGTTCTTCATCCTGGCTTGGAGGTCTGTAGTAGACGCCTATGACAAGATCTTTTTGAGTCCCAGTTCCCTTGATTCTTATCCAGATGCTTTCAAGCTGGTTTCCCAGATTGCTGTCTTGCATCTCTTCTGCAGCGTAACAGTTTTTGACATACTCCACCTCCTCTCCCCTTTGTTCAGTTTCTGTGAAAGAGGTTATAGCCCTCGATGTCAACATTCCAGCAATAGGAGTCATCCCACCAGGTTTCAGTGATACCTATGACATCATATTTATGGTGTTGTGCTAAAAGTTGGAGTTTGTCTTGTTTATTTCCCATGCTCTGTGCATTAGTGTAAAGACATGTGGGCCCCTGAGATCTTCCCCTGAGCTGTTTATTTGGGATTATTGTGCTTTCGATACTTGGTCCTTGTTGTGTTTGTGCAGCCCTCTGTTTAGCCTTCTGGCGGTTCCCTGACATTGTGGGTAAAGTACTGTTCACAAGGCTGTTGTCCCCCTCCCCTGGTGGACCTAGTTTAAAGTGCAAGAGGTTTACCTTACACTCCTCAGGACGACACTAGTTCTGGCCCACTGACTCTTTCAGTGCTTGACTCACACTTTTGTAATCCAATATACCTAGTTCATATTTAATATTTCTGACAGTGAGGACACTACTTCAGTACATTGGAAACCCACAAGTACAGAGGTGTGCAGCAGTGAACCCCTTGCAGAGTGAAAGAGTGTGAACCTTGGGGGGGGGAGAGGTCATGTATAAAGATGGTTTTGGAGTAGTTATGTTTCTCCAGCTGTGATAAGCTTAATACTTTGAGTTTTATCAAAATGCTTTCACTAAGGCTTAGTGCAATAAGCTAGGCAGGCATATTCCAGTCTCCAGCAAGATTGACTTGTAATGGCCAAAGACATTTTAGAGGTTTTGTGTGATAGTGCTCTAAGTGTCCTGTCTCTATCTCCTATATTCTTTTCCCTTCTCATAGCTACAGAAAAATGGATGATTTAGGAATGAAATAATAGATGACAGAAGGGAAATCAAACAAAAAAAGGGATTCTCAATCTGGGTATGTTACTGTTGGAAATGACAACCTTCTTCAAGCCTTCTCTAGTAAAATGTTTATCTATGGTCTTGTTGCTTACTGTTTCCTGTATGTATGTTGTGATATGCAGCTTCCTTTACTCTACAGCAGTGGTTATCAACCTGTGGGTCCCAGATGTTTTGGGATTTCTGGGAGTTGTAGGCCAAAACACCTGGAGACCCACAGGTTGAGAACCACTGTTCTACGATTTCGGAGAACTTATAAAAGGGGCTGCAGACCACATGCTCTCTCTCTCTCTCCTTTTGACTACGGTTCGAGGATGCCAATCTCTTGGAGGTACCTTCGGTGAAGCTGGCACGATTGACATCCACCCGCCGGAGGGCGTTCTCTGTCATAGCCCCCACGCTATGGAACGCCCTCCCGGCTGAAATCCGGGCAATGAAGGACCTGCTCCCGTTCAGACGGGCCTGTAAAACCCATCTGTTTAAGCAGGCTTTCGGCGGGTAGGCCCACACCCTCCCAATTGTGCCACTGCTTCAATCGTGCTATTGTTTTTATTATGTTGCTCTGTTTTTAACTGTTTTACTGTTTTGTTTTTATTGTGCCTTCGGCTCTGTGAGCCGCCGCGAGCCTCTGGGAGTCGGCGGCATAGAAACCCGAAAATAAATAAATAAATAAATAAAATTGGGACCAAAATGTGGAGCACTTGTCACAACACTACTAGCACTGAAACCCTTCACACACAAAAACCGAAACACAGCTGGCCAGAAGCTAAATTACTACTCCTTCAGGAGGAAAATCACATAATTCCCATGAAAACTCTCACTTTCCGCCTCTTTTTTCTCATGTCCTGTGCCTTGCCATGATCCAGAGTGATCCCAAGTGGACATGGAGGTGTGCATCAGTGCATCTCAAAATGATTAAGAAAAAAACAAACATACCTGTCTTCAGTTACAATCCACCATCATGGTCATTGTCCCAGCCTCAGATTGGTTCCTGTGGTGTTTGTGTTGACTTTGCACAGTGAAACCAGTTTGTTTTAATCCATCTGCATTTAGTGTCAATGTAGGAGCATCCTCAGATAGTTTATGTCTTAAATGTAAGGGGCAGGGAATCTACCTTCATCTTTATGTTCAAGTGAAATCTTTGTTGTTGCTTCCCCAAAGTCCTCTGAAAAGAACACAAATAGGATGGCATTTGGCAATACTGCAATGTTTTATTATTGGTTGACATAGCAATTTTTTTTTTTGCAGTCTCAGTACAATTAACAGTGCCATCTTACTCGGCAAAGTACCTCTGTATCTGGCAATTCATATCAGATAACTGTAATAAAATGTTAGAGCATTTACACTATATGCCTTTCAGTCAAAGTCGAGTAATTAGCAGGACAATAAAGAACTGTTATGAAACATCTGGCAAATTGGTTGATTCTCACACAGTCCTGATAGCTTTGGAGGGCTGGTTAAGGTCCACATTCTTAGCAGAGTTAAAGCATCCAGTTCTGCTGCTCTGAATTTTTTTTAAAACCTTTTCATTAAAGGAACTTTAAGATTTCAGTAAAGGCTAAATCTTTAATCGCTGCAAGGGAAGACAGGGAGACAAGGACAATCTCACCCCCAGACATCACTTCTGTGCTGGTATGCTGGCACAGAAGCAGATTTGCCATATTGCACAAGAGAAGTGCTGGAAACATGGTGCAATCTTTGGGTGATTGACAGGTTTTCCCATCAATAACAGGGGGTGGGTTTGTTGTCGAAAACCAGAACCCCAAAAGGTACAGTGAAACCCACAGCTCCATAGGGATTCAGCAAGGGAGTCAGCGAAACCTTTTCCCCAATTTCTGGAGACTTCCCAATGAACTCATGAAAGTTGCAGAAACACCACATGCACAACTCACACCTCAAGGGATGTCTCAACATTTAGTTTTAGGAAATAATCCATTCACAGACCCCTGAGAGACACATAATGGGTTTAAGAAGAACCATGGAGCTTTCCCCAGATTTTATCTAGCTCCATCTTTGGGACCATTTCTTCCTCCTGATAACCAGCTCAGACCCTTCTCCTTGGGGTCTATATTGAAACTGTGCCAATCCCCCGGTCACCCATTGTGGACCAGTAGAAACTCATTGTCTCATCCTGGACAAGAGCCATTAATCCCATTAGCCCCAGACCAGGTGTATTTTAATTTTAATTTAATTTAATGTATTTGAATGTATTTTTAATTCTGTTTAAATGTCTTTCTAATATGTATGTTGTTAGGCATCAAATGGCTGCCTGGTTGTTGTTGTTTTTTTAAAAAAATCTTTTTCTTTATTAAATTTTATTTTTAAAAAGTACAGTTATATCAACATTTAGTATACATTTCCCTCTCTTTTATTTACATTCACCCCTGTGCTCCCCTTCTCCAGAGCCATCTTTTCTTCTAAAGTCCCACCAAAAGTTCAATTCTTCATTTGTAGGTAAATTCCCATCTTCCTTTTCCAATACATTTTCTAGAATTTTTCTCCAAATACTTTCAGTCATTTTTTTGACATAATCCTTTCTCTACTTTTAAGTTTCATGTTAGCTTATCGTTCAGTGCCATTTTCCAGACTTTTTTATACCATTCATTAATTTGTATTTTCATTTCCCCTTTCCAATATTTTGCAATTAATAATCTAGCTGCTGTTAATAGCATGTCTATTAATCCCCCCCCCCCCTCAGTAATATTTCTACTGGATTCCTCCTAATTTTTATATCCATAGTATTTTCTATTTCCATTATAACCAATTCCAAAAACGTTTTACATATTTGCAGTCTCACCACATATGCATATATGTTCCAATTTCTTGGCACCCTTGCCACCCTTTTTCATTATTGTTCTTATTTATAATGTTTAACCTTCTCGGTGTTAAATACTAGGCATGGTTTAGAATCCTAAAATGGCGATTCTTATATCAAATGGGGGGGGGGATTTTTTTGATTAGTATATCAAAGACTTACAAAAAAATTCCCAAAAATTTCGGAAATGTAACTTAAGTACTAACGAAATTCGTTAGTAATTCGTATGCCAGAGCATGCGCATTCCAGATGGTTTTGGCCTACAACTCCCAGAAATCCTAACAGCTGGTAAATTGGCTGGGATTTCTGGGAGTTGTAGGCCAAAAAACTTGAATAAACCACACTGAATTCTAGGTGGGACTCTCCAAATAGGAAGGAGGGAGGGAAGGAGGAAGGGAGGGAGGGAGGGGGTATTCTATTCTTGGAAGCAGCAAAGAAAAGGAGGAGGAGCCCCCTCGCTCCTCGCTGCCTCTCTCACCCCGATCCTGAGGGAGCGAGGGCCCAAGTTTGCCCAGGCTGAGAGGAAAGGAAGAGGCCTGAGGCTGTGAGGAATGGTGGGAGTTGAAGTCCAAAACACATACCTGGAGGGCTGAAGTTGGCCCCTGCGATGGGGCATGGCAGAGCATCGGGGAAGAGAAGCATCTGAGAGTGCGCAGGGAGAGAGAGGAGGAGAAGCGCGCGTGTGTGTGTGTGTGTGAAGCAGGCCCCTGCGATGGGGCATGGCAGCAGAGCAACGGGGAAGAGAAGGGGGGGAAGCCTGGAGGACTACACTTTCCAGAATGCATTGCCTAGCCTACCTAGCAGCAGCGTCACTTCCAGTTCCTCATAGAACTGCGGGAAAAGAAGAAGCTGAATGAAGGCGGGAAGGAAATGAGGGGGAGAAGACAGGGAGAAGTGAGTAGTACAATAATTAATTAATTAATTAATACTTAAGAATTTCTTACGATCATAACGCAAATTGTTGGCCTCAAGGACCGTAAAAGGAAGTCTACTTCCGGGATCGCGGCAGCGATACGTAAAACCTCAAAAGTCCCATTACATACGAATCTCTTACGAATCCTTTTAATTTCCGTTTCATTTTTCTCATGCCTATTAAATACCATTTCCAAATGAATTTATAATAATTTTCTTTTATTCTAATTGACATGTTTTAAAATTGTCTTGCTTTCCATATCTCTTCCCATTCTTTTTCAGTTATCTTTGTTCCTACTTCTTCCTCCCATAATTCTCTTAATGTTAATCTTTTCTTTTTTCCTGTGTCTTTAATTAGCATTTTATATATTTTACTTGTTGTTCCTTTTAATTGCTCACTATTTTCTCTATTTAATCCTTTATTATCAATTCCTCAAATTGTGTTATTTGTTTTCCATTTTATTTCGGACCCACCCATTTTCATTCCATTTTTTTAAATTGAATCCAATGCAGCCAGGAAATATTTATTCCTCTCAATTCTTCTTTTTCCATTTTTTGTTCTATCCAATTTCCTACCCTTTTTAGTTCCATTTTTCTAATTCTTTATATAAAATTCCTTTTAGTTCCTTTGGGAAATCTTATTCCATTATTATTGGTGTTACATAAGACTGAATTCTTATTAATTAGTTGTCTTTTATATTTGCTCCATATTTCCATTATATTTCTTTTCTTTTTTTAAAATAATAATTTTTATTGGTTTGTTTTACAATAATAAAAAGAGAAAGTAATATAGAAGGTGAAAAGAATAGTGGGGTGAAACGAGGAGTGAGAACCAGGAGGGGAAGGCGAAGGGGAAGAGAGACGGGAAAAGTAGGGAGGGGAAGGGGAGGTAGGGTAAAGAGTGAAAGGAAGGATTAAGAAGAAGAAATGAAATCTACTTCCAGTCCGGGTATACGGGAGATCAATCCTTGCTTGATAGTTGAAAACTTAAAGTTGGGTTTCTTCCACCTTTAGTCTACTTGTTTTTGGTTTCAACTATTAAAACTTTGTTCTCTTCATATAACCAATGACAGGCTGCCAATCTGTTCTCTTTTCCGGATTCTTGTTGTTAACTACATTTTTGAGAATGCCCATATCTGTGAATTCCGCTAGTTTAGAGGCCCAGTCTGTTGCCGTTGGGGGGTTCTCTTGTTTCCAATTCCTTGCGAGAACAACTCTCGCTGCTGCTGTCATGAAATAAAAGATTTTTTTCTTTGTTCGGTTCTAATTTGCCTCCTGTCAGATTAAGTAAAAAAAACCTCTGGTTTGAATTCGATATTCGTCTCCAGGATCCTTTGGGAGTGAGTGTGGACATCCATTACATTTCCATTATATTTCTTAATGATATATTTCCAATCTGTTTTTATCTCTTCCTTTGAAATTTCCTTTAAAAATATGTTGTCCTTTGACCACTCAATTGCCTTATTCCCTGCTTCCATCCATTCCAAACCTTCTCCATCCATCATCTTTTCTACTGCATATCTTAATTGGTTTGCTTCATAATATTTTTGTATATTTGGTAAGCCTAATCCTCCTTCTTTTTGGGTCTTGTACCAAAGTTGTTTGTTTAATCTGTTATTTTTCCCATTGTTACAATATTTGTGTAGCACAGCAGTTCTCGTTTGTGCCTGGAGGGCAGGGGTCAGGACCCGGGGTCCCATTAGCATTAGGGCCAGCAGTACTAGAACTAGATTCAGAGGATGAGCTAGATGACTGGGGCGAAGGGCAGCTTTCCCCTGATGGGCCTCCTTCGCCCACAGAGAGCTTGGCATGGGAAGAAATGTTGTTTGGCCCCAGCGAAGACATAGATAACCAGGTGCAGATGGAAGACAGCGATTCTGGCAGCTATGAGCACCCGGGTGAGAGAGATTCTCAGGAGCCCGAAAGTGAAAACATGGAAGAAAGCGGCTGGGAAGTTTCCAGGGAGGAAAGCTCTCAGGGAGATAGCACCACAGCTGCTGAGAGACAAGGTCGAACCTTTGATAGGAGACAGAACATCGAGTCTCGTAGGAGGGGGTGGTCGAGGGCCCTAGACCGGCCGAGGTCCGTCAGCAGGGATTGGAGACGAAGAAGCCTAGAGCGTCGGGGACCTCGGCCGAAAGATTAAGTATAGGATCCGTGGGAACGAATCCTCAGTGCTCCGGCCACGTCTCATCTGAATAGGCGTGAGCGGAGTGGGACCACGAAGCTGCTAGCCAGTGGTCATCAAGCCTTGCCTTGCCTTGCCTTGTTCCTGATCCGCCTGGTTGTGCGGAGCCTTGCCCTGTTTCCTGATCCGCATAGTTTTGCGGAGCCTTGCTAAGCTTTTAGCCTATTTGCCACGTTACCTTGGACATTGTTACTTCAAGCTTTTTGGATTGTTTTTATATTCTCTTGGACATTATCTTTTGAACTGTTTTTATATTCAATAAAGTAGTTAGCCTTCAGTCCGTCTCTGTGTGTGTGATTAAGGGGCCGGTCAAGTCTGTGCATCGTGACAATTTGTTTATCATTTGTTGCCATTTATTTATTTTCTTTTCCAAAATCTTTAATGGAATCATTCTGAACAAGAAATTTATTTTAGGTAAGACTTTCATTTTTACTAAGGCTATTCTGCCGAACCATGATAACTGTAAATTATTATATTCTTTTAACTTCCCCTCTATGTCTTTTCTTAGTTCTTCTAGGTTTTTTCTTTCTATAGCTTTTAGATCTTTCTTTCTGGCTATTCCTAGATATTTTATATTCTATTTTATGCATATTTTCATATCTTTTATGTCAATTAGTTTTTTTAACTCTTCCTCCTTGTGCTAAGTATAATTAAATAGCATTGCTTCTGATTTATTCCAATTTATCTTCAATCCAGTCACCCATTCAAATTCTGTTAATTGTTTCTTACAGTGTTCCCTCACTTATTGCTGGGGTTACGTTCCAGGACCTCCCGCAATAAGTGAAAAACCTTGATGTAGGGATACTCTATTTATTTTGATATTTATACATTATTTTAGTACATTATTTTAGTAATACACTATTTTAAGCCTTTATAAACTTAAAATAAAGTGAAGGAAAGGCCCTTCAAGGCTGGAGGGAGGGAGGGAGAACTGAGGAGGGAAAGCGCCTTGGAGAGCGGCGGTGGCAAAACCCCACAAAACAGCAAAAATACCATGATATATATTTTAAATTAATATTTTTTGAAATCTGCGAAACAGCAAGTTCGCAATAAGCAAACCATGAAGTAGTGAGGGAACACTGTATCTCCATTTTCTTCATTATATCCTTAATTGTTATCAATGTGTTATCATCTGCAAATAAGATATTTTTTCCTAACTTTGTTCCTATGCCTTCTAATTCATTGTCTTTTCTTATTACATTGGCCAATAATTCAATTACCATTGCAAATAATATGAGAGACATTGGACATCCTTGCCTTGTGCTTCATGTTATTTTTATCTCTCCCATGATTCCATCATTTCTTATTACATTTGTATAATTATCTGAATATATTTGACTTATTATATTTTAATCCTATTCCCTATTCCAAATTTGTTCAAGATTATTTGAATGGTTTTTCATTTTCTTCTTTTGTGCGGCTCTGGCTAACATTTTTGGGTTTATATTACTATATTTGAAAAACTCCCTTTTCAAATATATCAAATTCTTTTGAACCTCATCTATTTCTATCTTATCTAGTTCTTCTTTCTTTGATCTCAATTCATATTATATATGTGTGTGTGTGTGTTTTGTTCTTTTTAATATATATTGTTTTTCAAACTTTTCTATGTCCTTTTCCTTTCTTCTTATCTCTTTTTAAGATTATAGGTTTCTTTTATGTATAATCCACTTGCCACTGCTTTCATAGTGTCCCATAATATATTTCTTGATACATTGTTATTGTTTATATCCCATATTTCTTGCCAATCAGATCCAATTCTCCTAATCATTTCTTCATTGTTTAATATATTGGAATTTAATCTCCTGGTTGTATTTGAAAAACCTTCGGATTCGAGAAGAGTGGGATAGAAATATCGTAAATAAATAAATATTTATTTTCTTCTGCATCCCTTCCCTGGACAGACCAAGACCAGTAGACTTCAAATCAGTCAAGGACAGTTTATTAAATTTCCAACCATACCTTTAGCACCATATTACAATTTGAAATATGGTGCTAAAGGAGAGTTATGTTGACAGCATGGATTGGCAAAAAGAGAAATAAATGGATTGTTGTAGTTGAGCAAGCTGAGCCTATAGTTGCTACATGTAGTAACTTGGAGGAAGATGCTTTGTTTGAAATGTCACTTGAAGAGGGGGATTTGGGCAGGGTTGCTGCAGCTGGAAGGAAGAGAGCTGCAAGTGATTCTAGTTTGGAAGGTGAAGAACAAAGGAGAAAGGTCCAACAAATACTTAGAGAGGCTACCAGTGAAGGCACTTGTGAAGGTTTTGAAGCAGAGTTAACATCAGAAGAGAGTGATACGGAGCTGGACTCAGCGTTGGTGCAGGGTGCCAGGAATGTTTTGAATGCTGAGTCCAGTGAGAGTTCATTCTTTGGCTTTTCAAGCGATCAGGGGTGGCCTAGTGGGAATGCTGAATCAGATTGGGGTCCTTTAAGTGCTCATGAAAGGTGGGAGGCGTGGAGGAATACATCCAACACTGCAGCTGTGGGGACTAAGGCAGATTTGGGTGGAGATTCCAACGCCTCTGATTTGTAATGGTATAAAGGTATGCCTGGGGGTTTGGGACTCTGCGGTCGGCCAAGGTGTTGCTGGTGGGTTTCTAGTTCCTCTATCTTGTTACTCTTGATCTTCATGCCTTAATTCCTGGTTTCCAGCTATCTGTGAGTATTGGGCTGTTTTCATGTAGGGTTCTGGGTGAGCTGCAATGGCAGCTCTAGCTGAAACTGTTGAATGTTGGGGGGTTTGGGGATTTAATGTTTGTTTTTATGCCTAGTGACTATGCCTAGTGTTGCTGTGAGTGACTGCTTGTGCATGGTATTGTATATTTGGTGGAAGGGAGAGGCTGTGGGTTGCGGGGGCTTTGATGTATGTTATTTGTATATACTTAGCTCCTGTGGATTAGGAAGCACTCCTCCTTTCCTTTTGGACGAATCATCTCATCATACAGACTTCTTGCCTGGACAAAGACAAAGTCAAGGACGACAGACAGAAGTCGTTTATGTTTAATTAGAGACTCTTTTGGGTGTTGGGGTTTTTTGGGATTTTGGAAGCCGGATTGTGGCTATGATTTATGTTCAAATAAACTGTTAATACTTTTACTAAGTTTGGCGTGTCTCAAGGCCATCTGTGGAAGCTACAACATGGATCATAGAGCAAATCAAGCCAAGATGACTAAGCTGAAGTTGTCTTACTTTGAACATATCATGCAATGGCATGGTTCATTAGAAAATACACTTATGCTTGATAAGATAGAAGGCAGTAGGAATAGAGGAAAACCACATTTGAGTATAGACTCAATAAAGGAAGCCAACATATTCCTGAGTTTGCAAGATTTAAGCAAGACTGTTAATAAGAAGGTGACATGGAGGATTCTCATTCATAAAGTTACTGTAAGTCAAATTTGACTTGACAGCAAGTAACAATACATTTCGAATTCACCGCTGGAGCAGTTTGGGGCCTCACTAAACTCCAAATAAACGACTCCACATAATGAAACCATTGCAATTAAAATGGAATAACAGCACTAATGTAGTGTGAATAGCCCCCAGGTCTGATTGGAGTTGAGAATTGCAGTGCTGTACTTGTCCATCTCTGCTCCAGATTACCTCAAACAGGAAGCAGGAATAGAAATAGAAAACTCAAAGGGCACAGAGAAATGCAGGGAAATACCATTAACTGTGATCATAAAGCAAACAAGTTGGGTCAGAATAGATATGAATTGATCGGCATGCACAATATTCTGATTGTAGCCACAGGAAATAGCTTTGAACCGCTTGATGAGTGTATGTTCATCTGTTTCACATTGGAGTGGTGGAGGCAAGGGGGGTGAATTCCTGTGGAGAAGGTGCTCCAAATTTCTGGAAATTGCTGAATACTAACCTCGAAGTTCAGCTCTGTTGGATTTGATGTTCGACCTCATCACACTAGAGCAGTGTTTCCTAGCGTTTTTTGAGCCATGGCACACTTTTTACATTTCCAAAATCCTGGGGCACACCACCAACCAAAATGACACAAAATGACACTCTAACACAGTAATACATATAGTTAATATGTTTTTAAAATGTATTTATACACTCAGTGTGAAACCTGGGCCTGTTTCAATGAACTCAACGTAGATATCCTGGCAGGAATGGCAGAAAGACACAAACTTCCCACACAGAACTCCCATAACCAAGAGAAAATACTATAAGAGTTTGGTGGGCATTGACCTTGAGTTTTGGAGTTGTAGTTCACTTATATCCAGAGAGCACTGTGGACTGAAACAATGTTGGATCAGGACCAAACTTGGCATGAATACTCAATATGCCCAAATATGAACGCAGGTGGAGTTCAGGGGAAATAGACCTTGACATTTGGGAGTTGTAGTTGCTGGGATTTATAGTTCCCCTACAATCAAAGAGCATTCTGAACCCCACCAATGATAGAACTGGGCCAAACTTCCCACACATAACCCCCAGGAGGCAAGAGGAGGTCTCTACTTGGGGAAAGGGAAACAGACCTTCCCAATGCATGGAGAGGGAGAGACCAAGTAGACAACGGTGTTTGTAATTTTGTGCCTTTATCGAGGTAGGTTTCTTAAAGCTTGTAGTTTAGGGAGGGGACTTTAAATCACTTAGCCAGAGACCTTCTGGGTCTCACTAAACTACAAACTCCAGAATTCTGCAGGCAGCAGGTGCCAGATTTAACGTGGATTCATGCTCTGTAATGAGGCTATCTTTCACCACCACATATGTGTTAATCTGATTAACTGTTCTCATATGTTCTTCTTACCTCCCAGTATCTATTAAATCACCAATGTTCAGATCATCACTTGCTGGTAACTTTTGCATCTCCATCTTCCCACTAACTGTAGAATACATAAAGGTATCTATCTACCAGGTGAGGCTACACCCTGTGTGAAGACATGGCCCGTATTCCACAAAAATGTATGCCAAATAAAATGTTAGCACCGAAATCTTAGGTCACCGACAGCAAAAGCAATTGAGATCACTTTCCTCTCTCAATAATTATTCCCAGTAGCTTCTCAGAAATTGAATGTCTTAACATGGATATTCCATCCAACTAATATTGCTGTTGATGAACGTCTGAATTCACACAAGAGACATTTTTGTCCTGGGCTGTTTTTTGAGCCTGGTTGTATTTGTGTAAAATAGAGTGCTAACATCTATTACTGGGCTTATCAGTGAAAGTTATAAAGCTGATTGGTCTGTTAATTTCAGATAAGGTTTCACGCCAGCTAAGAGGATTTCTCCCTAAGCTGTAATTGAGGAAGTTGTCTATAAAAGTTTGAGGAAGCAGTCTACTAACTTTGCTTTCTCAGTTTCTAAGGTGCTACAAGACCCCTTTGCATACTTGTTTCTGACGGTTATTAAAAATAACAGCCTGACCGGAACTGCTGAGCATTCGTCTTGGCATTATGTAGTTGGAACCGGCTGACAAATGGAAGCAAGCTGGTGGAAAACTCTGATCCTAGTCCTTTTCTTCATCTTCCATTACACCACTTTTGGTTCTGAAACAGGTGAGTGATACTAAGACTGGAACTGTTCCAATACACTGCAGGGGGCACAGTGGGTATGTATGTTTTGGTCTCTTACTTAGAAGTACCCGGGTTGATGATGAGGTTAAAAGAGGAATATCCATAATATTGTATAGACAGCAGGAAAGTCATAGTTTATTTATGAGTGAGTGGCTTGTGCTAATCTGTCCCCACAATATGTGAGATAGCCCTAAAGAAGTCTGTACTTTTGGCGAGGACCGAATGCAGCATGGAAGTAGTCGCCACATATTTCGGAACTGGCAGTAATGTTTTCAGTATGCATAAGCATAACCTTTTGGGGTATGATAGATGTCTATCAGGCATAAGCCTTTTTGGTAATGGCAAGTCAGCCGAAGACTTAGTGGTGGGTGCTGTGTAATGCCATTCAACAAATCCCATATGGCACTTTGTATAACACACTTACACTGAAAGATTAAAATGAGATAGAATGTCACCATTTTCAAGAATGAAAAACTCTAACTAGTCTCTTACCTTGTACAGTGTTTCATTGGTCATTGTATTTTAAAGAAATTATTTTAAAGTTATTGTTTTCAAATAACATCAAATTAGGTAGGACAGCAAATACCTCAAAGGACAGAATCTCTTTTCTTGTGATTTCAGTCAATTGGTCCCAGCCTTGTTTCTGGTGTAGCAGAAAACAAGCTTGCTCCATCTTCTACATGCCATCATTTCAGATGGAATTGTTTAGGGCAGTGGTTCTCAACCTTCCTAATGCCGTGATCCCTTAATGCAGTTCCTCATGTTGTGGTGACCCCCAACCATAAAATTATTTTTGTTTCTACTTCACAATTGTAATTTTGCTACTGTTATGAATCGTAATGTAAATATCTGATATGCAGGATGTATTTTCTTTCATTCACTGGACCAAGTTGGGTACAAATACCTGGTACACCCAAATTTGAATACTGGAGGGATTGGGGGGGGGGGGGATTGATTTTGTAATTTGGGAATTGTAGTTGCATGGATTTATAGTTCACCTACAATCAAAGAGCATTCTGAACTCCACCAATGATGGAATTGAACCAGACTTGGCACACAGAACTCCTACAACCAACAGAAAATACTGGAAGGATTTGGTGGGCATTGACTTTGAGTTTTGGAGTTGTAGTTCACCTACATCCAGAGAGCATTGTGGACTCAAACAGTGATGGATCTGGACCAAACTTGGCATGAATACTCAATCTGCCCAAATGTAAACACTGGTGGAGTTTGGGGGTAAATAGACCTTGACATTTGAGAGTTGTGGTTGCTGGGATTTACAGTTTACCTACAATCAAAGAGCATCCTGAACCCTACAAATGATAGAACTGGGCCAAACTTCCCACACAGGACCCCCCCCCCCCCCATGACCAACAGAAAATACTGTGTTTTCTGATGGTCTTTGGCGACCCCTTTGACACCCCCTCACGACCCCTCTAGGGGTCCCGACCCCCAGGTTGAGAAACGCTGGTTTAGGGGTCTCCTGAATTCAACACTGGAGGCCCAGGTATCTGGGGTGGCCAGGAGGACCTTTGCACAATAAAAACTTGTGTGCCAACTGTGCCCATTCCTTGAGAAACCGGATCAGGCCATGGTGGTACATATCTTAGTTACATCCCGTCCAGATTACTGCAATATGCTCTACATGGGCTGCCTCTGAAGAGTGCTTGGAAACTTCGGCTGGTCCAAAGAGCTGCAACCACGTTCCTTTGTTTCCTAGCACAATTCAAACTGCTGGTTAACCTTTCAAACCCTATATGGCTCAGGTCCAGGCTATTTAGATGAACACATCTCCTCATATAAGTCTGTTCAGACCCTGAGATCGTCTGGAGAGGCCCTTCTCTAGGTCCCACCTCCATCTCAAGCTCGATTGGTGGCAACATGTCACATTGAGGAGGAATGTTTTCTGCTTTTCTGGAGCAATGGATTCAAATTGCAGGGGGGAAATATTCCACCTAAACATTAGAACAGTGTTTCCCAACCAGTGTGCCGTGAGCGATCATCAGGTGTGCCGTGGGAAATTGGAACCTCCAATACCCTTTCTTCCCCCTCCTGCCGAACACTTTTTCTTCTCCACTTGGGCTCCCTTCTTCCCAGCCTCGCTCTGCCTCGCTTTGCTCTGGGGCGAGTCTGCGCAGTAGCGCCTGCACGGGTCACGTCTTCCTCCCTCCCCCTCCCCCTCCTGAACACGCTCACGCTGCCCCCTCAGATCAAAATGGCGGCAGAAGCGGCAGTGTAGAAGAAAAAATAAGTGTTCGGCAGGAGGGGGAAGAAAGGGCGCGAAGGGGAAGGGGAGGAAGAGGTCTCTGTCAAAAGCTGGCATGGGCAAACTTGGACCTTCCAGGTGTTTTGGACTCCAACTCCCACCATTCCTAGCAGCCTCAGGCCCTTCTCCTTTTTCCCCCTCAGCCACTTAAGCAGGAAAGGGCCTCAGGCTGTTAGGAATGGTGGGAGTCGAAGTCCAAAGCACCCAGAGGGCCGAAGTTTTCCCATGCCTGTTTTAGGGACCTTAAAGTGGTGAGACTCCTTCCAACATTGTGATTCTGGATAGAAAACAAACAACAACATAACATTGTTTGAGTCCACAGTGCTCTCTGGGTGTAGGTGAACTACAACTCCAAAACTCAAGGTCAATTCCCAAGCAAACTCTTTCAGTACTTTCTGTTGGTAATGAGAGTTCAATATGCCAAGTTTGGTTCAATTCTATTGTTGCAAGAGTTCAGGATTCTCTTTGATTGTGTTAACTATAAATCCCAGAAACCGCCATGAGGCGAGAAAGGAAACGACAGGCCCGGGACGCCAAAAAGAAGTGAAGGAGGAGAACGGAGGAACTGAACTGAAGGGAACTGAACAGCTTTGTTACCTGCATGTTAAAGCAGGGAGAGGAACCGCAGGCTAATCTTTCTTTCCTTCTCTATCTTTTCTCTTTCTTTTTTCTTTTGTCGACTGTAGGTTTGGGATTATGGGGAGGGGGTACCTTCTTTCCTCTTTTCTTTATAGATAATTAGTCCCTTTTATGGGAATATGGTAAGATTACTCAAGTGGGAGAGAGGGGGGGAAGAAGAAGGGGAAACCTGAGGGAAAAGGGAAAAGGGAGCCAAGCAGTGGGACCGCTCACCAGGATGGCCTCCACAAATGGCCGAGCGTGTGGCTGGCCTTTCCACCCTGGCTTGGGGTGGAGACACGGAGGAGGCACAGGGGTGGCTGGGGTTGGAGGTTTGAGGGGAAAGCAATTGGCAAGCAAGTTAGGACAAATACAGGCAATAAGAAGAAGAATAAGGAGTAACAATGACTGATCTTACAATTTTAACTTTGAACTTGAATGGTTTATCTACGGATTTTAAGAGATTTCGGTTAGCTAAATTGACAAGGGAAAATAAGGTGGATATACTGGTTTTGACGGAAACGCATAAAGGCAGGGATAGCCAGCAACTAACTAATGATAAGAGTTGGAAATGGGTTTATGAGTCCCGTGGGACACGGAGCACAAGGGGACGGCAATTTTGGTGCACGAAAGAGTTCCCCTGGAAGGGTGGAGTGGAAAAGGATAAGGAAGGGAGGTGGGTGTTTATGAAAGGGGGGTGGTACATGGGCAAAAGCTGACAGTGGCAGCCATAAATGCCCCAATGTGCAACAGAAACAGTATATTGTGAATGTTAAGAGTAAATTGGATAACTTTAAAGAGGGGACGACAATTTTTTTATGGGAGATTTCAATATCCAAATGTCATCGGTAGGAGGGAATAATAGAAGATCTCTAAATTTGAATAAATTGAATATGGTGGATCTGCATAGTGGAATAGGAAATAGAAGCACCTATTATTTATTTATTTATTTCGGGATTTTACCCCGCTCTTCTCAACCCCCAAGGGGGGACTCAGAGCGGCTTACAGTATGGCACAATTCGATGCCCACATAATAACAATATAAACCCCAAAACACTTCAACAATTAAAATACATTAAAAATACATTAAAATACAACTACATTAGCACCATACACATTCACTCTGGATTAAAACAATGTTCAGTCCATAAAAACATTGGCCATAATCACCCACTTTCATTAAAAATCAATCTAAAATGCTGCCTTGTGCTGGTGTACGAATGCTTGGTCCCACAACCAGGATTTTACTTTTTTCCTGAAGGCCAGGAGGGATGTGGTGGATCGTACATCAATAGGAAGCGCATTCCACAGGCGGGGAGCCACCACCGAGAAGGCCCTATCCTCGTCCCCCACCAGCCTCATCTGAGGCGTGGTGGGAGCGAGAGCAGGGCCTCCCTGGATGATCTTAGATTACGAGGTGGGACATAGCGGCTGATGCGTTCGGACAAGTAAGCTGGGCCAGAACCGTATAGAGCTTTAAAGGTCAAAACCAGCACTTTGAATTGAGCCCGGAATTGGACAGGCAGCCAGTGGAGCTGACACAACAGGGTGGTATGCTCCTGTATGTAGCTCCCGTTAGCAATCTGGCTGCCGCCCGCTGGACTAATTGCAATTTCCGAACTGTCTTCAAAGGCAGCCCCACGTAGAGTGCGTTGCAGTAATCTATTCGGGATGTGACCAGAGCGTGGACGACCGTAGCCAGATCAGACTTCCCAAGGTACGGGCGCAGCTGGCGCCGCAGTCTTAACTGTGCAAAAGCTCCCCCGGCCACCGCTGAGACCTGGGGTTCCAGGCTCAGCGATGAATCCAGGATCACTCCCATTCCGCAAGGCATAATGTCTTTAGTTGTATTGATTATATACTGATGAATAGGTCAGCAAATGCTCAGGTGAGAAGTGCAGAAGTGCTCTCTGATCATGCGCCAATATCAGTGAAGTTGAGAATGACACGATGGAGGAACCCAAGAATATGGAGATATAATATGGCCGTAGTAGCCAGGGAGCAGGATAAAAAGAGAATACAGGAGGAAATAAAGAGTATTATAGGTTAAACGATAGAGGGACATGTCCAAAGCAGTATTGTGGGACTGCGGCAAAGCGGTCTGGAGAGGCCATCTCATAAGTCTGGAGGTAGAGGTGAATAGGAGATGGAGAAGGGAAAGAGAGAATAAAATCAAGGAAATTGAAAGGATTCAGGATCAATTGAAGCTGACCAAGGCTAGAGAATGGTATAGGTTATTAAAACAGAGAAAGAAAGAATTGGAACAATATGATGAGCTGCATTGGAATAAAATGAGAATGGCAACTAGGCAAAAAATTAGTTCTTGGGGGGACAAAGTCAGTGAAACAACTGGCAAGATATTTAAAAAAGAGAAAGGAGAAATCATATATTCGGGCGCTGAGGGATACAAAGGGAGAGCTGAAGGAAGGTAAGGAGGAAATAGAAAGGATCATGAAAGAATTTTATGAGAAACTATACAAACAGGAAGAGGTGGCGGGATCCCAATAGAGGCCGGGCAAAAAGGTAAAACGAAGAGGATAAAAAATCTAAACTCAGAGATCAGGCAAGAAGAGGTGGAGAGGGTTATTAAGCAACTGAAGATGGCAAAGGCGCTGGGCCCAGATGGGTACTCAGGAGAATTTTACAAAACATATGCATAGGATTTGCTACCATTTCTGACAGAGCTATTTAATGAGGTCTTGATGGACCAGGTCATCCCACAGACATGGAAGTTACCGGAAATTGTAACTATACGAAAGTAGATCGAGATGAGACGAACCCGGAGTCCTACCGTCCCATAAGCTTAGCAAACCAAGATTATAAGATATTTGTAAAGTTTTGGCAAATAGGCTGGAGGGGATAATTCCAAAAATTATAATGGGGGATCAATTTGGCTTTGTGAAAGGAAGACGGATCAGTGAACCGATTAGGAATGTAATGAATGTGCTACACCATGCTACTCTTGCCAAGAGGAAGTTGGGAATATTAAAACTAGATGTCTACAAGGCATTTGACAAAGTAAACCATAGCTACCTGTATGAGGTGTGCAAGGAATTAAATCTAGGAGAGGTTTTGTGAAGTGATTAGGAGTATATATATGGGGAGCCAGGCATATATACGAGTGAATGGGAATAGGACGGAGAATATCAGAATACTGGAATGGGACTAAGCCCCTTATCTCCAATGCTTTTAAGTAATGGCGATAGAAACACTAGCGAACAAGATCAGGGCAGCCAGCACGTGGGAAAGGGTACAGGATAGGGAGACAGAGGTGAAGGTGAATTTGTTTGCGGACGATGCAATATTATTAACCCAGACGCCATTGAAAATGGTAAAAGCAATGAAGGAAACTCTGCGAGTTTGAGGAACAATCGGGGCTTAAGGTGAATATGGAGAAGTCTGAGATGATGTTTATAAATACAGGTCCGAGGAACAGATAGAGGTAAGGAAAGCGTCAGGGTTAAAACTAGGGGTAAAAAAATGAAATATCTGGGAGTGTGGATATACAAAAACATAGAGAGAATAACAGAAGCAAACTATGGAAAGACCTGGAAAAAGTGTTGAAACAGATGAAAGGCTGGAAACAGAAAAGTTTGAGGAGAATGGCAAAAATAAGAGCAATTAAAATGATGATCTTGCCAAAATTTTATACCTAGCCCAGGCCTTGCCAGGTCCTCCCGGAAAAAAAAAGATAAAAGAATGGGATAGGAAATTGAATTATTGGGTGGAGGGAGGAAAGAAACCAAGGATAAGGAAAAATGGAGGATAGCAAACGAAACAGAAGGATGGGGAATCCCTAGCCTAGAACTATACAGAGATGCCTTTCAAATCGAGAGATTGATGGAGCTGCAGGAGGACGACAAGAGATGGGTAGCACTGGAAAAAAGAAGCGAACGCACTGGGAAGAGAGGAATTGATATTTAGGAGATGGGAAAGAAGGGAGGTGGAGAAATTGATGGGACCAATGAGGGCCACGGTGGAAGTGTGGAGGTCTTGGCAAAGGAAGATAGCGCCGGGAGTCTCAAAAGTAGCCTCCCTGGAGATCATGAACCCCGAGAGGGAGGAAAACCTGAGCAGAACAATAAGGGAACTGAGAGAGAAGGGGGTGACGAGACTGGAGCAACTAGTGGACTAAGGGGGCAGAATCAGGAGAGAGAGGCTGGAGAACTGGTTGGGAGGAAGTCGGTGGCTGCAAATCAGGGCAATATGCAACTACCTTAGGCAGAGGGAGGTGAGAGAGGCCTTGCAAAGAGGGACACGGAATTTGAGAAGATAATCAGGGAAAAGAAGGAAGGGAAAAGGGTCAGGTCGGAAGGATCTACAAAATATTAGTAACATCAGGAGGAAGTACGGTAGAAGAGTTAACCACAATGTGGGAGAGGGAGATTGCTAAGACTAAAAACACAAGAGTGAGGGAGACAAGGAGGAAAATACTGCACAAGTGGCACACACCCCACCCAATTGACCTATCTTTCCCAAAATATGGGTACACGGTGTTGGCACGGATGCCGAGACAAAGGAGTGTATATGCACCTATTATGGGAATGCGAGGCGGTCAAAAATTTTGGAAAGAGGTAGAAGGGAGATCAATAGAGTATTGAATATAAATTGGACCATCACAAAAGAGACGGCGGTGTTGGTAAAAAAAGAACAAGATGGGGGAACATCCTGAAATGAAGGTAGCGATGATAGAAAGCGCCCAGGCGGTGGTGGTTCTAGGCTGGAAGGACTCCACGAAATGGACAATTGAGAACTGGCTGCGGTACTTGGTGGAACACATTCAATTTGAAATTATGGAAATGAGGCTTAATCAATTACAGGAGGATAAAGTGCGAGAGCTGTTGGGACGATGGGATCGGGTGAGAGGATATATTGTTTGGAGAACCCGGGATCAAACCATTAGAAATAAGTTGGAGTTGTTGTTTAAGATGTAATGAAATGTAAAATGTCCGGAAAGCTTGCAGAAGAGAAAGAAGAAAAAGAAGATGCAACCCTCAGCAGGGGTGGAGGGGTGTGGATGTTTGTGTGGGGGGAGGGTCACATGCACAGGGCACTGTGTTTTTATGTATATGTTTGTATGGATGGTAAAAATTTTGGAAAATAATAAAATATTTTTTAAAAAAACAAAAACTATAAATCCCAGAAACTGTAACTCCCAAATGTCAAGATCTATTTTCCCCAAACTCTATATGTGTTCACATTTGGGCATATGGAGTATTCATGCCAAGTTTGGTCCTGATCCAACATTGTTTCAGTCCACAGTGCTCTCTGGATATAGGTGAACTACAACTCCAAAAACCAAGGTCAAGGCCCACCAAACTCTCATAGTATTTTCTCTTATGTGAGTTTTGTGTGGGAAGTTTGTGTCTTTCTGCCATTCCTGCCAGGATATCTATGTTGTTTTCATCGAAACAGGTCCAGGTTTCACACTGAGTGTATAAATACATTTTAAAACATATTCACTATATGTATTGCTGTGTTAAGAGTGTCATTTAGTGTCATTTTGGTTGGTGGTGTGCCCCAGGATTTTGTAAATGTCAAAAATGTGCCGCGGCTCAAAAACAAGGTTGAAAAGGTTGAAAAACACTGCATTAGAAAGAACTTGACAGTAAGAGCTGTTTGGCAGTGGAATATACTGCCTCTGCGCATGGTAGAGTCTCTTTCCCTAGATGTTTTTAAACAGAGGCTGGACGGTCATCTGATGGGGAGCTTTGATTATGTTTTCCTGCATGGCAGAGAGTTGAACTGGATGGCTTTTGTGGCCGTCTTCCAACTCTATGATTCTATATTGTTCATATATTGTAATAGTCAATAGTAACAAATCTATGTAAGTCAACCATCTCCTCTCTAAGGAGACTACTCTTTTAAACAAGGCTTCGTGCAGGAAACACCATAATCTTTATTTTATCTTTGGATAAAATCTATTTCTTTCACCCACACAATGGTGATCTCCTTATGAAGTGATTGTTATAGTTTGTAGTAAAAGTAAAGGTTTCCCCTGACATTAAGTCTAGTTGTGTTCGACTCTCGGTGTGGTGCTCATCTCCATTTCTAAGCCAAAGAGCTGACGTTATCCATAGACACCTCCAAGGTCATTTGGCCAGCATGACTGCATGGAGCTCTGTTACCTTCCCGCAGAAGCAGTACCTATTGATCTTTGCATGTTTTTGAACAGCTTGGTTGGCAGAAGCTGAGCCTAACAGTGGGAAATTACCCCACTCTCTGGATTTGAACCACCAACCACCAACCTTTCGGTCAGCAAGTTCAGCAGCTCAGCAGTTTAACCCACCGTGCCACCTGAGGGTTGTTAGGTTTGAACCCACCTTTATTTGATCATAACAAAACAAAGGACATATCCTAAATCTTAGACCAAAAGGCCCCAAACAAAGGCCTGTGAGCCATATCTGCCAAGGTTATGTATTGAAATATTTATATCCCACCCTTTTTCTGGAATTAAATACATTTTTTAAAGTTCAGAACAATTTTTACGTAACAGTAACTTAAATCAGGGCCGTAGCCAGGATTTTGATTCGGGGAGGGCTGAATTTGATTCGGGAGGGGCTGACTCTGGGTAAGAGAGGGACTACCCTACCAAACCTTTTGTATTGTTATCCCAATAGCCCCATGAATGTGGGATATAATGGGCATGGTGATCAGATCGTGATATGAATAAACATAACAGTTTAAATAATGTACCAGTAAGGCCTTCTCGCGGACCACCCTGAGAATTTCGGGGCTGAAGCCCCCTAAGCCGCCCCCCCCCCAGCTACATGCCTGACTTAAATAGACTTGACAACTTGAAAAGACACAGATATACAGTATATGTTTTGAAAAGATGCAGATCTGCAGTGTTGCAAACGGTTGGGCATTTAAGATGATAGTATTGCATTACTGAATATGCTAAGCAGAAAAAACTCACTCTAACCACCTCCCATTGTGTACTGCATCACTGGTGAACAGAAAGGAAGACACTTCAAGCCGATATCACTCACTGACCACACATATATATTGAGAAGCATTCATTTACACCACTGATTCTCAAAGTGGGCGGTACCACCCCCTGGTGGACGGTGAGGTGATCCAAGGGGGCGGTGAACAATTGGCCATTTAGGAGGGGTCACACGGCCCTCTTCTTTGGTCCCGCCCTCTTCGCTTTGACCCCCACATGCAGTGCAGTGCAAAGGCCTCTGCGTCCTCCGGCAGAGCCTCCCCACCACCGCAGAAAAAGCATGGCCTTCCCCAGCGAAGGCAATTCATTCTAAACCCCTCCAGTATTTTCTGTTGGTCATGGGGGTTCTGTGTGCCAAGTTTGGCTCAATTCCATTGTTGGTGGAATTCAAAATGCTCTTTGATTGTAGGCAAACAATAAATCCCAGTAACTACAACTCCCAAGTGAGAAGAGCTATTTTCTCAAAACTCCACCAGTGTTCAAATTTGGGCATATTGAGTATTCGTGCCAAGTTTGGTCCAGATCCATAGTTGTTTGGGTTCTCAGTTCTCTCCGAATGTAGGTGAACTACATCTCCACTAAATCACCGCCAATTCCTCCCAAACCCCTCCAGTATTTTCTGTAGGTCATGTGGGTTCTCTGTGCCAAGTTTGGTTCAGTTCTGTAATTTATGGGGGTCTCAGTGGTCTGTGGAAGTCAGAGTGGAAGTGATTGAAGGTATTGCAAATCCCATCATTCGTTGTCCATACCCCCCAAACATATTGTTTTTGTGATTAATCACTATGTTTTAATTATGTTCCATTTGTAACAATGAAAATACATCCTGCATATTCGATATTTGCATTCGCATTCGTAAGAGCAGCAAAATTATTTATGAAGTAGCAACGAAAATATGGTTGGGGGTCACCACAACATGAGGAACCTTATTTAGGGCTCACGGCATTAGAAAGGTTGAGAACCACTGCATTAATACATATATATTTCTGTTTAATTGCTATTAAATTTTTAAAAAATTAATTTCTAGGGGGGCGTGAGTAAATTTTTTCCTGGAAAGGGGGCGGTAGGCCAAAAAAGTTTGAGAACCACTGATTTAGACACACAAAGGTGATACTGTCAATATTTCATTTCAATTTTCCACAGATGGAATCCAAGATGACAACAGAGCCAAATATTGGGACCATGTTCTTGAAAACAAGGAACCTACTAACACAGATTTACAAGACAGAACTAAAGATGAAAGAGCTCATTTACCACTTGGTGACTCGGTAGATGGCAATACATCTTCAACCACATTGAGCACTTACATGCCAACTACTAGCAGTGTTACTGACTATTGTACTTGTAGCTGTGAGACAGCTTTCACGACTCAAAAGGTCACATCAACACAAACCATTAGTGATTTTACCACAAAAACCAGTACCACTGTCACCCCGCCTACTTTGACATCAACAGGTAGCAGCTCTACTACAACTTCCACTATCACAAAGGCCACATCAACATCCATCACTCCTGCCTCTACAACAAGACCCAGTAGCATGTCTACTACAACTTCCACTACCTCAACAACTGCATCAACAACAAGCACTACAGATTCAACTACAAGACCCAGTTTCCCTACAGCAACTACTACTGATTCTACTACAAAACCTAGTTCCGGTGTAACACTGAGCACTTCCACACCAACAACTAGTACTTCTTCTACAATTTCCAATACCCCAACGGCCACATCAACACGAATCACTACTGAGTTTACTACAACAACACCCAGTACCACTGCCACATCAACAACTAGCACCTCTGCTATGACTTCTACTACTCCAACGATGACATCAGTACCAACAACCATTGACACTACTACAAAAACTAGTTCAACTCCAAGAACTTCTACATCTACATCTAGTACTTCTTCTACAACTTCCACTACTCCAAAGACTACATCACTACCAACTATCACTGATACTACCACAACAACTAGTTCCACTCCAAGAACTTTGACAGCAACAACTAGTATTTCTTCAACAACATCCATTACTCCAACGACTACATCTACAGCAAGCACTACTTTTTCCACTACAAGACCCAGTTCCGCTCTCACAGATATCACTTCCACATCATCTACAAGCTCTTCAACACTTTCTACTACCTTGAATGTGACATCAACAGCAACTACTACTGATTCTACTACAACACCTAATACAGCTGTAACACTGAGCACTACCACATCAACAACTAGCGGTCCTGCTACAACTTTCATTACTCCAACGACTACACCAAAATCAAGCACGACTGATTCCACTACACAACCCAGTTCTACTCTCACAGTGATCACTTCCACTCCAACACCTACAAGCTCTTCAACTCTTTCTACTACCCAGAAAGTGACATTAACAGCAACTACTACAGATTCTACTACAAAACCTATTACCACTGTAACACTGAGCACTTCCACACCAACAACTAGTACTTCTTCTACTTCTTCCACTATTGCAGCAGCTACATCAACACAAACCACTACTGAGTTTACTACAACAAGGCCCAGTAGCACTGTTACATCAACAACTAGCACCTCTGCTACAACTTCCACTACTCCAACGACTACATCAGTACCAACAACCATTGACACTACTACAAAAACTAGCACTATTACTACAATGTCCACTACTCCAAAGTCCACATCAACATCAACCACTAATGTTTACTACAAGTCCTAGTAACACCATCACACCAACATCTAGTACTTCTTCTACAACTTCCACTACTCCAACCACTACATCAACATCAAGCACTACTGATTCCACTACAAGACCCAGTTCCACTCTCACACCAACAACTAGCCTAGTACCTCTACTACAAGGTCTGCTACCTCAATGTCCACATCAGTACCAAACACTACTGGCTCTACATCAGGACCCACTACCAGTGTCACACTAAGCACTTCCACACCATTTCCTGGGGTTTGCATTTGTATCTGTCCTACAATTGACAGTACCCCAGAGACCATATCAACTGCAACCATGACTGAGTCTACTGCAATTTTGAATACCACTGTAGCAGTGAGCAGTACGACACTTACACCAAGTACTCCCACCACATCTAGAATCTCTACTACAACTCCCACAACCAAAAAGACAACATCAACACAACAAATAACCACAAGGAGATTCACAACATCAGCAGTCACCACAAAAGCTTCAATTACAGTTTGTGAGTATCATTTCTTCTGATAAATCTTTCTGCTAGGCTCACTGCAGTTTAATTTGCAGAAATGAAAACACACTCAATCTTAACTCTTTAATCTTGATGTAAGGATTTAATGTTAGTTTTTAGGAGCCCTGTTATACTGACCATTGGCTACTGATTCTCAGCTTTGGAGTAGAACACCTGGCTTTATTATGGAGCAGAAATTCTGGTTTTAATATGTCTATACTTATTTAAACTGAAGATGGCAGTATTGTAGGGCTATGGAAAGGAGACATGGCCCTTTAAAAGTATTTAGAATGATTTCATTCTATGGACTTTTCCTTACAATTTCCTCAACTCTTGCTGCTTTTGATTTACATGCTTGTGGCCAGTGAGTATGCTTAGAGTTGCCTTCTCTACTGTTCTTCTCTGCATTTATGCCATTATATGGAGTAAAATTCTCTCTTCCAGCTTGCTTGAATGGAGGATATCATGATGGAGTTAAATGCATTTGCCGTGATGATTTCTTCTATGGGCCAAAGTGTGAGTTCTTTGTGGATGATATTCCTTTAAAAGTGGGTAAGTGGAATGTGTCAGTTTCTGAATTTTTCAGTCTCCTTTCCTCTTTCTATTTTCTCCACTTAAGCAACATCAATGCTCGTAGATTAGTTCATTTTGTCAATCTTGCTTTCAGACCTCTGGAGCACCCCGTCTAGGACAAAACCCCAGTTCCTGGTAGTATACATTTGTGCAGAGCTTTTCAAACTGTGTGTCACAACACGTTGGTTGTTTGCTCCAGTGTGTCATGCAAATATAACAAATCTATGTGAAATAAGCAATGAATCCTATATTAAAAAAAATATCAAATGCAGGCAGTCCCCAATTTACAAACAACATTAGTTCTGTAGGTTTGTACTTAAGTTGAATCTGTATGTAAGTCGGAACAGTTACATTATTTAAATGTAACTCCATATCTATATAAATAAAAATGCAATGTTTGTTTGTGGGATTAACATAACTCAAAAACCACTGGGCGAATTGACACCAAATTTGGTCACAAGAGGCCTATCGGGCCAACGAGTGTCCATCACTCATAAAAACACTGAAAAACACAGCGGAAAGGACTTTAAAAGCCAAAAAATAAATAATATATTACAATGCATGCACAAAACCACATATATACACATATATACACATATATACACATATATACACATATACACAAATATATACACACATATACACACATTGGGCCACAGCAACGTGTGGCAGGGGACGGCTAGTGTTTGTGTGTGTGTGTGTGTATACATATATCTATATATCATAAAAATGAGAGTTAGGATACTTACAAAAAAACAATGTTTTTTGTGCTAATTTTAACCAAAGGAACAATATGTGAAACAAAACATTAAATATTATTTCAGAATTTAAACTCAAAGACTTTGAAAGGATTTTCTTATGATGATAAGGATATGTTCCTCTCACCTCGTTTTCCTTAATGCTTTTGTACAAGAAATTTTCTGTTGACTTTTTATCTAGATCTGTCATAATACTCCTTTCAACCTCATTTGCCCTAGACAATGCCATCTTATAGAGCTGAAATATATCTGTAGAAATTTTTAAAAAATGTTTCAGTGTGTGAAATCCTGAAGCAGGGAATTCTTACATTGGGAGGGAGAATGCCATTATTTTGCATACACCTTGCTGCACTCTTACAATTTATATAAAAAATACTTTGGGAACTAAAATGTTATGATTGCCTGTCTTGTCATTTATTAGAAATATTAGGAAGTCTGTAGGAAATGTTAATTTTTTTAACTTAATTGGTTGACTGAAGCTGGACTTTCAACATTAATGTAATCCAAGAAGCAAGTTATTAATCAATAAAAGGCAATCATAACATTTTAGTTCCCAAAGTATTTTTTTATATAAATTGTAAAAGTGCAGCAAGGTGTATGCAAAATAATGGCATTCTCCCTCCCAACGTAAGAATTCCCTGTTTCTAAATGCTCACATGAAATTCTGGTTATTGTAATTCTGGAATTTTGAGAACCAAATCAAATATTGAAGTGGGAAGTAGAGTTATTGCTGGAAGAAAGTGACCCCATTCTGCTCCCAGTTTTGCCCCTGTACTCCTGTACCCAAAAGACTCTAACCTTCTCTCACAGTGAATATGCTCCTACCTCTTGATCCTGTCTTGTTTTAGAAACTGTGCCTGTGACAGTTGAGGCCAATGTAAAGATCACTAACAAGAACTTAACTTCTGCCCTCAAAAACAAAAGTTCAGAAGAATACAAGACTTTGGAGAAAGATTTTAAGAACCAGGTAATAACTCACTACCTTCCGGCATCCCCTTAGCCATATACATTTTTCTGTTTGCTCCCCTCCCACTGTATGTTTTTTGCTGTTTCATGGACACTGTGTTTTTCTGCAACTTGTAGATGGATTTTTTTTATAAAGATGTTCTTGGATACCGTGGTGTGGAGATTCTCGATTTGACGTGAGTGACTCAACTAGCATAAGATACTTGAATGAATCCCAATTTTTCAGAGGCTTATTCGTGTTTCAAAAATAAGTAAGAGAGTCCTAGCTCCCAGTTCCTCTAATTTCACCAGAACCCAGTTTTCTCCTAAAGAAAATGCACAAGGCTTATTCTTTGGTTATCCAGGTTCTCAGTTTTTTCCATGATTCATTTCCATTCCTGGGCATCCCTTCTCTTCCACTGCTTTTTTTCTGGGCCTCTCTATTCTCTTATCACTTTGACTAGCTAGAGTGAAGCCAAAGATTATTCTATATTAAACCAAGGAATTATCCATTTACTGCAAGCCATCTTGAATCCCTTCTTGGGAGATAGGCAAGCTATACCAGGCCCGCATTAACACCTTTTTGCGCTTTGGGCCAAACTTTAGAATTACGCCCCCTTAAGCCAACCTCTACCACACGGCCCCCATTCGGAAGATATTCCCTGGAAGGAGGGCCAGGTTGAAGGAGGGGCCACTTGGGAGCAGAGCCAGCCCTGCCTGGATCAAAGGGGTGCCTGTGCCTTTAAGGATGGGCTTCCATACCGCTGGGGAAACTGAGGCAACCGAAAAGGGACCCTCCCGAATGGCTAAGAAGCTAGCCCACCCACCCGCTTTGGGGCAGAAAAAAAGGTTATTTCTGGCTCCGCAATAAAAAGGGGAGAGAGGCAGAGGTGTGGGGAAGCGCGTGCGAGGGAGCGGGGGGACACGCACGGGTCTCGCGCTCGCTCACTTGCTTGCTCGGAAGGCAGACTCCCCATCTGGTCCTGCGGATGGGAAGGACCACGGGGAGGGAGGGAAACGGGGGGCGCAGTGGGGCCGGGGGCATCCCTGGGGGGCGCGTGCCACTGAGTTGGGAGAGACCCCAGAGGCCGGCCACAGCATTTTTAGTTGTTTCAACATTTTTATTTTTTTTTGGTCCGTGATTCTGCGCCCCCCTCAGCTTGCGCCCCTAGGCCATGGCCTAGGTTGGCCTTATCCAGGCCTGAGCTATACATTCATCAACCAAGAAAAGTGTGTTTTCATTTCTGCAAATTAAAATAGCAGTAATAATGTTTCTATAAACAGAGAAATCATTTTGCATTCATCTTCACAATTCAGAAAAGGTATAGCTTGGCTGCAGCAGTGACTCACATTTATGTACACTAAAGACAAATATTTCTCCGTTCTCCTTGTTGAATATCCCCTCTTTGCAGTGTATAAATATGTGAGGGAAAGTCATAGGGAGGAGGAGCAAGCTTGTTTTCTGCTGCCCTGGAGACTAGAATGTAGAACAATGGCTTCAAACTATATGAAACGAGATTAAACCTGAACTTCAGAAAGAACTTCCTAACTGTGAGAGCTGTTCAGCAGTGGAACTCTCTGCCCTGGAGTGTGGTGGGGGCTCCTTCTTTGGGGGCTTTTAAACAGAGGCTGGATGGCCATCTGTTGGGGGTGCTTTGAATGCGATTTTCCTGCTTCTTGGCAGGGGGTTGGACTGGATGGCTCAGGAGGTCTCTTCCAACTCTATGATTCTATGATTCTATTTTCTTTCTTGCAAGAAAATAATGGCTTAGCATAGGGTTGCCATTTTTTGATATAAGAAATAAGGGACATTTACGGGATTTTTCACAAAAATAAGGGACACTTCATTAAAAACTTGAAATTCAAACATTAGGTAGAAATAGTTTTATTAACAGAATAAGATAATGATTGAAACTCACAAAAGAAACTGACTTACACCCTCTTAACAGTACATGGTATGTCTCTGCATGCTTTGTCATGCAGAAAAAACATTCTTAGAACTACCTAATTTTCTCCATCTGTATTTAGTACTTGACTTTGCTGACTTTAAACGTGCACTGTCTAAACATTAAAATAAAATAAATTTTATAAGACAGTACATCTTCATGATTATTATGTCAATAGTTAATGGTATAGTATAGTATGGGATACACAGCATTGTATCGTATTGGGATGCACAGCTAGGCCTATTTTAAGAGTAACTCTCAAGCAACCAGAAACTATCTTGATCCAACATGATCCAACATTCCCCTTGGGTAACGGTTCATTAGTCTACTGTACTTTGAAAAAGTCCTGTATCGCCTCTTCCTTCCAACGGGGACGCAGGCTGCCCTGCGAGTTGGAATCCCCGGGCAGGCGTTGCCGTGGAAACCACAGCGCGCACATTCCTCTGGTCAACCCCGCCCAGTCCTGTCCTGCTAGTCAAAAATAAGGGACAGGGCCTGAAAATAAGGGACACAAATTTTAGGGCCAAAATAAGGGACGTCCCTTAGAATAAGGGACATACGGGAACCCTAGCTTAGCAGCACTTCAAAAGTGTGCCCCTTTTTCTCTGTCATCTACTGTCAGTGCACAAAAGTCAATAAAAACTATTTTTTTTGAAATGTGCCCCTTTGTTGTTGTAAAAGGTCTGGTAGTATCATTGTGAACCACAAAATCATCATTGAGGCCATAATCAACAACAATATCAGCAATATTGATGAAGTTCTTAAGACTGTGACAGAGGCTGTGCAGAAGTCAGCAGTTGCCATGAACTCTTCTCAGGAGAACTGTACGAGAGATAATAGTAAGTTCCAGAAAAGGTAATGAACCTTGTCTCCTATGTGCTGTTTCTGCATGATTCACACCTCCCTGAGAGATGCTAGATGAAGAATTGATTCAAGACTTCATCCCACGGTCTTCTGGCTCTGTTTACATGCACTTGGGAAATGGAGCCCCATAGGAGCCTCCTGGAGGCCATTAGATAACCTAAAAGCGTTTTTGGTGAGATTCCATGGCTCTCGGTTTCCCAAGAGCAAGGAAATGGAATCCAAAGGCCTCTATCACGAGTCGGGTATTAATCAACTCCTGGTAGAGATAGAGTAAAGTGGGGAGAAAAGGTGCAGTAATAATGTGGGGTGGCTGGCCATTCCTGAATACAGGTTAAGACGTGAGGGAATGAGTTAAGATGATTCCCTTCACTTTCTCCCATTTCCTTGCCCCCTCCCCATCCACCCCCGCTACGTTTTCAGTTTTAGGGCTGTTTTAACCAGTGTTAACTTTTTCAACTCATGATAGCTTTTGCTATCTTAGGGGATGTTGGGCGCGAGGACAGCCAAAAATATAATTAAAAGTCAGGTAAAATGACAAAAATGCTAAAGGAGCATTAGAAACCATTAAATTCTTCCAGTTTTCCCAATTGTTTTGGTTTGCTGATAGTACCACACAGTGCTCTTTACCAGAATTAACTCTGGTCCTTTCAGAAGGGCATGCATGGGACACAATTCCTACACATGGTCTAGATCAGTGGTTCCCAATGTGGCATCCCACCCAGGGCCTAGAAAAAATGGCTTTAAGAAATGGAGAAGCTTCTATAGGCCCTGGGGGTAACGTTCTAGCCCTCCTATAAAGAGAATCTGGAGAGTCTTTGAGCAATGAGTTCAGGACTCAGAAAAGGTGAACTCAAACAGGATTTATTTGTTTACAATCAGTAAAAAACTGATGGTCCAAAAAGCTTGGGGTTGGTTGCTAGGAAAAGGTCCTTTAAACAAAAGGATTGCATCCACTTGCCTTATGCAGAGTGAAGGTGCCTTTCTCTGATTCCAGGGTTCCTTTGTTGCTCCAAATGGTCCTCTGGCACACGAAGTCCCCGAGTCCCCAGAGATTACAGTCTTTGGGTGAAGGGCTGGCCTTCCTATTACTGCAATCTTGGTTTGAGAGCGTTGGGAGTAGGCTATACATGGACAAAGATGCGTTGTCTAAGCGAGAGCTTTAGATTTCCGCGTGCTTCGTCCATGTGCTATGCTTGGAATGGAGGCAGAAAGGAAGTCCAGCCTCCCAAGTAAACTCAGGAAGGGGAGGAGTTCAGGGTGGTGATGCCAGGTTTGGAGCCAAGACATAGCTCCGCCCATAAATGCCCACATGGCAGAACAATGGAACAAAGGCCATGCAGGTAAAGGCAACCAAATACAAAATACAGATATAATACAAGCCCTGTGGGGGCGTAACACCCAACTTGTGCTCCATGGACGACCAGTGGTCCCCAAGAACTAAAATATGGTCCGCGGCGTCACTGTTACTACCCTGTCGAAATGAAAGCAAGTGGTCTCGCAAAACCCTTTTATTTTGCAGAGGCAACAGGGATGTCAGGAGGGGAGAGGATGACTACCCACAAAAGGCACAACAACAAGCTTTCTGACTTGACTGCTGCTTTTTCTCCTCCACCCTCCCCCTGAATGGAGTCATTCCATGTGGCGTCTGGAAGCGAGGGCGCTTGGTTCTGTGTTTAGGCCTGTTCCTGGGGTTATTTGGGGTATTGATTCAGAAAATTGTATTGGGTAGACCATATCAGCTCCAGATTATTAAATATGATTTTCTGTGGATGAGCAGATGGCGACTACTGGATGCCATATGTTCTGTATCAGAAACTAGAGTTGTTGTGGTCGATCAAATGCAGTTTTCTGAATCAGTTCCCCAAATAACCCCAGGAACAGGCCTAAAAATGGACACCAAGGTGCCCCTGCTTCCAGGAACTAGAGCTGATATGGCCTATCCAATGCAATTTTCTGAATCAGCACCCCAAATAATGGAACTAATTCTAAAGTTGACCAAAAACAGATTTGTAATCCTTTTGGTACTAATGTTGGAGAGTACTCCCTGGTCAAAGTGGTTCCTGGTCAAAAAAAAGGATGGGAACCACTGCTCTATATCATAGTTCACATTCTTATTAAAATGTGTGTGTTATCATATAGCTATACATATCAAGCTAGGATTAATTTGTAACAAGTAATCATTAATTTGTTTCCTCCATAATGAAGGTACCACTAAGTGGCAATTAACTTTGTAATTTGATGAGAGATACCTTAACCACTTAGTTGGGAATAAGGTAACATTTATGTTATTTTTATGTTTACAGAGGGGTTTTCTCACAATGGTTTGGAGAATAATAATAATAATAATAATTTTATTTTTGTACTCCGCCTCCATCTCCTTGAAGAGCCTCAAGGCAGCTTACATGGGGCCAAGCTCGATCAACACAGTTAAAATATAACACATTAAAATAACAACAGTATAAAACACAATACAACAATACATTATAATAATATATGAACTAGACATCAAGACCAACAACCAATAATAAAATGCAATTTCTCGTCATGGGAGGGGCAGACTGGTACAACAACAATTTAAAGGATAGGACTAGTGAGTAAAGTGCATAGGTCATATGATAGCAGTAAGGATAAAGGCAATATAAGTCATTGTAGCTTTGAGTACAGAGCAATAGCAAAGTGCAAACAGAGGATTTTGGTCCTAGCTGGAAAATATGTATGTATTTATTTATTTACAACATATGGTTTTAGTGCTGTCTTCTGTTCTGCTCAGGCTGCTGAGAGGGACAGTGAAATAATGTATTTTATACTACATCCCAGCTGATTAGCATCCTATTTTTTTAAAAGTAACAAAAAGCTTGTGTATTTCAAAAATGCTTTTGAATGAAAAGCTAAATTTTAAAAACTGTAATTGTAACAGCATCTTGCTTTAAGTATTTGTAAAACATAAAATTATAACTGTAGCAAGTACATTTAAAAAGTAAATTTCAAAATTCTGATTTCAAGATCAGATAATCCACTTTTTTGGGATCAACATAGCCTGATTCACATTGGTATTTTAGCCAAAGAGTGCAGAAGAATCTCTGGTTGAGAGAATACAGGTAAAAACAATATAATTTGACAATCTCCTTATTTTTTTCAGCATTTTGTTTTTCTGCCAAACCAGAGGAATTTGGCAATGCAGCCACAAACTTTTCAGCGGAAGGTGAGTTCCAGAAGGGGAAAAAGATCTTTCTCGATTTCTTTTTGTCTCCATAACATATTTATCAAACAGCTAGGATTTTGATTTGATGGGGGCTGAGTCTGAGTGAGAGAGGATCTACTCTAGCAAACCTTTTGTATCGTTATCCCAATACCCCCATGCATATGGGATATATTGAGCATGGTGATAAGATCATGATATGAATAAACGTAACAGTTTACATAATAAATGTTATTTATTTACTTTCATTAACAAAATGTTTAGAATACTTTTTGACTTATTTTTTACTTTAGAGCAACAGTCTTCTTTTCTTCTCCCTGGCCATTTTGTCAATTACTTTTTCTAGTTTGATAGTGATGTCCTGATGGATGGAAATAATTGCTAGTCTACTAAGTCTCTGGTCTGTCATTAAACTTCTAGATACACTTTTCACTCTCTTCATAGTTGAAAACAACCATGTTAGTTGTTCTGTCTTCATGTCAAATGTCTATGACTCCAACGTGACGTGCTTCTATATATTTCTAATACTCTGACTTGATGTGGATTTTTATGTTCTACCAATAACCCTCTGCTTCCTTTCAAGACTAATCTTAAACTTAAACTGAACAGAAATCCCCAAACAATTGTCATTCTAATTATCATTCCCAGAGTTCTAAAGCTAGGGCTCCTTACCCCTCCCCTACTCATATAGATACAGGCTCTAAATTACATATTCTGCTTTGGAGGCAGCAAATTAGTAGCATAACTAACTTCATTTTAACATAGAAGAATTATATAATAATAATAATAACAACAACAAAAACAACAGGGCATTAAACCAAGCCAATGCTGGATCTAGACCAATCTTGGCATATAGAGCCAATGTGCCCAACAGTGCATACAGGCAGGGATTGGTGAATGATTGCCCTTTTCAAATAGTAGTGGTTTACCTGGATCCAGAAAGCACTGAAGGCAGCCAAAATCATATCTGGACCAAACATGGCCAACTGTGCATACAGGACAGGCAGGGATTGGGGATGATTGACCTTGGATCTGGGAGTTGCAGTGCACCCTTATCCAGAGGGCATTGAGCCAAGCCAATGCTGGATCTGGACTAAACTTGGCACATAGAACCAATGTGCTCAACTGTGCATAGAGGCAGGGACTGGGGAATGATTGCCCTTTTTCAAATGGGAGTTGTTGTTTACCTGGATCTAGAGAGTCCTAGAAGGCAGCCGACAGGCTGCACGCATTCCACTCCCAGCCACGAGTGTGGCGAGACTTCAATGCACAGGCACGAAGGCCTGCCAAGTGCATGGGCGCGAAGGCCTATTGTGGCCTCCAAATGGTCTGTGGTGCGGCAGTATCCTCTTTGGCACCTGGGCTGTCGGCGCACTCCCCTTCCTCTCCTGGCACCGAAGGCTGAAACCAGGGGCACCAAAAAGGAGTGCACCGAGGGCCCAGGTGCTGAACAAGGACGCCACCATGCCATGTACCAGTAAGGCCTTCTCATGGATCACACTGAGAATGGGGGCTAAAGCCCCTCAAGCCCAGCCCCCGGCTACATGCCTGCACCTCTGACAAGGTGGCCTTCTGCAAATGTTCTATAAAGTGACTATGAACTTCTTGCAAAGAAGTAGCAAAGCGACAGGGTCTATTGATGGACAAAGCAACAGCCCTTTTTCGCAACTTGGTACAGTGATCTACCTCAGGCGATGAGGTCTCTCAACTTCTGTGGCAGTATCTGCTCCTATCATCTGAAGGCAATTGTGACATGTCTTTTTTAAAAAAGAAGGAAACCAAAAGAAGGAAATAGCATAACAGGAGGACAGAGTTATATCACCCACCTGGAAATGCAGCTTTGGACAGCCGAGGTATTGCAATCATGCTGTGTGATTTTAAGGTGATGATGTCCTGCTTCATGACTGCAGGTATTCAGTTTGACTTTTGGACTTCTGGTTGCACATTGGCATTTTTCAGCTAAGTGGCCTTTCAAATCCATGACTGACTTCCAGCCATGAGCATGGTTTCTTGTATAGCTAAAGCTGACCACAATACATTGTCTAGCTGTCTGTTTTTAATTTCCCAGAGCTTTGCAAAGCAACTGTTGATCCTCAATATGGAGCCTACTATTATGCCAACACAACAACAGGCAGATTGCAGTGTATGTCTAGGTGCTCCAAGAACAGCGCACATGCCATCAACTGCTACTATGGAGTTTGTCAAATCTCTAGAACTGGTCCCCAGTGCAAGTAAGTAGACAGAAGGTCCCCAGATCCTCATCTTTAACATAACTGCCACCTAGAAGACAAATTAATTGCTATGTTCAATGTTCACTAATTTGTTACGTATTTTTTCTAAGGTGTGACATAGGGCAATTGCAAGATCTGCCCAATATATTGCCTACACAATCGAAATAACATCAATTCCTGTAAACTATATTACACAGGCATTCAGAAAGACAGCAAAAGGGGAGTTGTTGTTTTGGAAATTCATCCTTGATTATATTTTTAAGGTGTGGGGGGATTTGTTTACATTTGGCAGCTGTGTGCACTCCCTGAGCACAGGGTCTAAGGGGCAGGACTTCTACTACGTCACTGACATAATATTAACTGGGGTGTGGTTCCAGGACTTCCTGAATTTCAAAATCCATTTATTTATTTATTTATTTGCTATATTTATAGCCCGCCTTTTTCAGCCATATGGCGACTCAAGGCGGGTTACAGATTGGCACAATTCGATGCCAGGCATTCATAAAAGTGCCATTAAAAACAATCAACATCACAATATAAAACATATATAAAAACCGTTAAAACATACAATCATCGGTGTCATCCTGTTAAAAACATTATTCGGTAACATCGTCTGGCCATTCCATGTTCATCATTCATAGTTCCGTGTTATCTATTCCGCTGCATTCTCAAAAACTTGTTTAAAGAACGGTGTTTACTTTTTTCAGAAAGTCAGGAGGGAGGGGGCAGATCTAATGCCCTTGGGAAGGAAGTTCCATAGCTGGGGGGGCACCACTGAGAAGGCCCTGTCCTTTGTCTCTGCCAATTGCACTTGCGAGGCAGGCGGGATCGAGAGCAGGGCCTCTCCAGACGATATTAAGCTCCTAGATGATTCATAGGAGGAGATATGTTCGGACAGGTATGTGTGCTCATGTCCCATTATATATAATGGCATAGTAAAATAAAATCCCGATATATATATATGCAGTGTTACCTGTTGACGTTGGGACCGCTGCCCACCTACTTTCTTCATTCTCCAACTCTGAGAAGTCCTACTTCACAATGTCTCAGTGACAACACTTTGGCAACAATTCTCAGGCTCTCTTTGTGGCTCTTTCTTTCATTCCTCCATTTTCTTCAAACATCTTCCTATCTCCTTCCTTTGCTTTCCCTCATATATTTTCCCCTCTTCTTTCTTTCTTTCTTTCTTTCTCTTTCCTTTCTCTTCTGTTTTTGTCCCTCACTTCCTCCATCCCTTCTTTCTTCTCCTCTTTTCTCTTCTTGAAAAAGGTTGTTCATTTAGTTCAAACCCCTCAATCATTTTACATTGGATAATGAAGGAAATGTGTGCCAAGTCATGGAGGAGCCTTTGTGGTACAAGTGCACAAACAAACAGACAGACAGACAGACGAAGCAAACCCATTTACATACGTACAGATGCCCTTCATTTTCCTTCCTCCACTGTGTCTGTAGCTGATGATTGTACTAGAGTCCATATGCACACAAAGCATGGATGTTATTAATGCACCACCAAGGTTCTTTCTCTTTGCTTCTCTCATCCTCAGGATCATCCTATCTTCCTCTATCACAGTGTTTCTCAACCTGGGGGTCGGGACCCCCAGTGGGGTCACGAGAGGGTTTCAGAGGGGTCATCAAAGACCATCACAAAACATATATTTCTGATGGTCTTAGGAAGTCCTTTGGCAGAGAATGTTGAAGATCTCTCCGCTTGTCCTTCTCTTTCTTTTTGGAAACAGACTGAATTCCCCCACTTAAAGCTCTCCTCTGCTGTGATTGGCAGGCTTCCCAGCCAATGGGGAGGGCTGTTTCTGAGACTCCAAGCAGGGAGGGGAGAGCAGGCATGCTTGGCGCATGGCAGCATGATGCGCATGTGTGGGTGAAAGAGAGTGTGTGGGATGGAGGCTCACGCCAGCGAGTCCCTTCAAGGCATGAAGGTAGCAAGTTCGACCCAATTCTATCATTGGCGGGGTGCAAGGGGCTCTTTGATTGCAAGTGAACTAAAATCCCAGCAACTGCCACTCCCAAATGTCAAGATCTATTTTCCCCAAACTCCACCAGTGTTCGTTTTTGGGTATATTGAGGATTCATGTCAAGTGTGGTCCAGACCCATCATTGTTGAGTCTATAGTGCTCTCTGGATGTAGGTGAACTACAACTCCCAAACTCAAGGTCAATGCCCACCAAACCCTTCCAGTATTTGCTGTTGGTCATGGGACTTTTGTGTGCCAAGTTCGGTTCAATTCAACTGTTGGTGAGTTCAGAATGCTCTTTGATTGTAGGTGAACTATAAATCCCAGCAACTACAACTTCCAAATGAAAAAAATCACACACACACACCCCAAATACAGATATGAAGTAGCAATGAAAATAATGTTATGGTTAGGGGTCACCACAACACGAGGTACTGTATTAAGGGGTCGCAGCATTAGGAAGGTTGAGAAACACTGCTCTATCATTTCCTGTCAGGAGTCCTAGGCAACTGGAGAAAACAGATGTATAAGCAAAAGGCACCTGGCATGAGTCTTTTCACCACACTAAATATTTAGCTGTAGAGATATCAGTGACTTCCTGCATGATGCATGTCAAGATTTGGAGAATATGGGAGTCTAATCTACCTTTAATTCTTTCCGAATAGCTGCAATGATCCGGATGCATTTTGGTACACGAGCAGTCTCTGTCAGACACGAATCGAGAAAAAAGTCTTTGGTTTTGCCTTTGCATTGGCTGCCATTGTGCTGATCAGCACCATCCTGGCCATCTTCCTCATCAGGGCCAAACGGAGGAAGTCTGCATCTACTAGGTAAGAAGAGTAAGCTGCTCAAGACAAAAGGTAGCCATTGATGGCCTCAATTTGAGTGTGCGTTGATCTGAAGTTTCTGAGTGGGATTGTGTGTTTAGGTGTGGAGGAGGGCTGCAACAGTTCGGAATTTTGTCATAAATTACTAGCAGTCAACAGTTATTTCATAATCACACAATAGGTCTTCTGAGGTTTGGCATGAAATTGTCAGGCGAACAGTATCTTCTCCCCAGAAAATACCCCTTTCTTTGCCTTTGGGTTCTCATAATGCATATCCTTTTGCTTTCGCAGTGAGTCGGATAAAGATGCAATCTGGTGCAAAGAGGATGAGGAGGAGACATGGGTCCCCACTGTAGGTATAAGCATCATAAATGAAGCAGCTTGGGATGGTAAGGAATAGTTATAAATAACATGAGGAGGGTGCGTTTGTGGTATGGCAGAACTATAGATCTGGGGTTGTTTTTTTGGACTTTGAGCCTGAAAGTTCTTAGCAGTTCTAATGTGCAGAGTTTGGACCTTATTTTAAAGAAATATAGTAAATTCTTAGCTAACCAACCACCCTGGGAATTGGGCGATACCAGATAAATGTAGTTTTTGGTTGCTGAGAATTACTGTTAAAAATAGACCTAACTAATACTATATTCCATATTGTACCATACACTCTGTATTCCATTTTTTCTGTTTAGAGCTTTTGCTGACTTTTCCCTTTTGTACAGTCACTAGAGGTCTTGGTAATCCTAGGCCAAGCAATCCAAACAGGCATTCTTATCACCTGCTGCATTTAGCAGTATTTTTATACCACCAGTCCAAAGGACAACAGAAGCTTTTGGCCAGCCTAAGCTTCACAGGGAAGAAGATTAAGACAGTTCATAACCATTGCTTTGCACCAGAGGCAAGAGAGACTTTAAAGGATTCCAGAAAGATGACTGCAGCCACCAAAATTTCCTTTTGTAATGTATTGTTTTAAGTTATCTTATTATAGTCCCAGGTGGAGCTAACCCTTTATTTATCTTGTTTCAGTAAACTCATTTGGTTATCTTTTCACCTTGCCTAAAGTGCCTCTGTCTGCTAAGGGTCTTAATCTTAACAGAAGGTATACAGATAGCCCCTGAATAAAGCCAGACAATATAGTTTCCCCAAAGGCTCGGGCGTGCCATCACATAATACAGTTTTATTCTATTATAAAAACAGCTTTATGAATGCAGTATTGCTTCTTAGATTTTTTTGCCAGATGCTTGAGAGTTTCAATTGCTTGGGTTCTGGTTTACTGAAAGTCTACTGTAATTTAATCCATACCTGTACCTCACCTAAGAACCATAACCATATTCCCTGGAGATGTGTCAAAACACACATCTATTGCTTAGCAAGACTGCTCTCAATGTATTTGCAATTTTGGTAGCTTTCTATTGTATAAAGTAGAGTTCTTAAATGGGTCCATCAAGAAATAATGACCTGATTCCTCATGTTAGTCCCAGATAGAACAGAACTATTGAATCAGTGAGATTTATACGTGTAGGATTAATCATTCAATAGGATTCAGACTGCTGATTGCTGGAGTGCAGGAGATTTTTGTGTTTTCTTCCTTATCACAATCACTCACATTGTTTGTTGACAAGTTGTTCTTCAAGCTCAAAGCAGCTTCAGCACTCTTCAGCTGTCCAATGGGCAGCTGCAGCTGTGCAATGGAAGAAATGTCAGGAGGGGACTGCTACAGAAGAACTTGCAGAATCCCAAAGTAGGGTGCATTTTGGGCATTGGCCAATGATTAATTTTGTCTATTTTCGGGCCTCTTTTCTTCTCAGGAAGCCAAGAGATAAGCAAGGTTTTCCAACCTTCACTTGAAAAAGTTGATACCTCATTAAAGGTATGTATGGCTTGTATGGTAGGTTTTGGGTTAATGTTCCTAAGAATCAACTGTTGATCTTGTAATCTGCATGGGGTAGGGATGGCACTGACTGGTGACTTTCACAATGAGCTTTCCGGATCATCAGTCTGAAGTGGTAGGAGAGGAGTCCATTGATACAATTTGAACTTTATATACTTTGGGTATTTGACTCCTTTTAAAGGGAATGATTATGTTGGGAAGTCTGACTTGGCCACGGTAGTCCATGCTCTGGTTACATCTCGAATAGACTACTGTAACGCTCTCTACGTGGGGTTGCCTCTGAAGACTGCTCGGAAGCTTCAATTAGTCCAACGCTCAGCAGCCAGATTACTAACAGGAGAGGGGTACAGGGAGCATACAACCCACTTGCTGCCCCAGCTCCACTGGCTGCCAATTAGCTTCCTAGCACAATTCAAAGTACTGGTTTTAACCTACAAACGCTGTTTCGGCAGGCGTTTGGTGAATGATTGGCATTAACATCAGTCCCGCCACCAGATTGTGCTGCCTTATGTATTGAAGATTGGGGGGGGGGGGGGGCTTTTAACTGTTTTATGATGTATTTGAGTAATGTTTTTATGATGTTTTTAGATGCCTTTGTGTATTTTACTGTGTTGGAAACCACCCCGAACCCTAGGAGGGGCGGTCTAGCAAATCTGAATAATAAATAAATAAATATACGGTTCTGGCCCTGTTTACCTGTCCGAACGGATTATCCCCTATGAACCATCAAGGACATTAAGATCCTCCAGAGAGGCCCTGCTCTTGCAAGCGCGGCTGGTGGGGACGAGAGACGGCCTTCTCTGTGGTGGCCCCTCGGCTGTGGAACTCTTTCCCAAGTGATGTTAGATCTGCCTCCTCCCTGCTGTCCTTCAGGAGGCGGGTGAAGACTTGGATGTGGAACGAAGCTTTCCCAGAATAGGCTGTGACTGATTATAGTATGAATTGAGTGACCACGTTTTCAGATTGAGTTGAATTTGCTTTAAATGGCAATGTATTTGTATATATGTAATTTGGTGTTAAAGTTTTTAATAATGTTGTTGGAACAGGTTTTAATTTGTATAGCATTGAATTTTTGCTGTAAGCCGGTCTGAGTCCCTCTATAGAGGCGAGAAGGTCGGGGTACAAAATTTTTAAATAAATACTGTAAATAAATAAATGTTGTAGAATCTAAATCCAAAATTAAAAGGAGAAAGGAAATACAAGGGGGAAGGAGAGAAGAAAAATCCTGCCCATTGGCGGCAATGGGGGAACTTCTGAGGCTCCCCTTTCCATCATTTTTAGGGCATCAGTCTTAAGAAACCACCTTTTCTTGAGTCATTTCCCCTAATATCCTTCAACTGGGTTAAGATATCAGTCTTAATAAATCACTTTTCTTGGGGTCCTTTCCTCGAATATTCTTCATCTAGTCCTGGGTTAAGGGATCAGACTTCAGGAATCTCATTTCTGGGATCCTTTCCTTTAATAGACTTCTAGACTAATTTTTCTCAACCTTCCTACTGCCACAACCCCTTAATACAGTTAGTTCCTCAGTTGTGGTGACCTCTAACCTTAAAATTATTTTTGTTGCTACTTCATAACAGTAATTTTGCTACTATTGTGAATCGTAATGTAAATATCCAATATGCAGGATGTATTTTCATTCCCTGGATCAAATTTGGCACAAATACCTGATATGCCCAAATTTGGATACTTGTGGGGCTGGGGGGGGGGGTGTTTGATTTTGTGCTTTGGGAGTTGTAGTTGCTGGGATTTATAGTTAACCCACAATCAAAGAGCATTCAAAACTCACCAACGATGGAACTGAATCTATCTTGACACACAGGACTCCCATGGCCAAAAGAAAATACTGGAAGGGTTTGATGGCCATTGACCTTGAGTTTTGGAGCTGTAGTTCACCTACATCCAGAGAGCACTGTGGACTCAAACAATGATGGAGCTAGACCAAGCTTGACATGAATACTCAATATGCCCAAATGTGAACACTACTGGAGTTTGGGGAAATTAGATCTTGACATTTGGGAGTTGTAGTTGTTGGGATTTATAGCTCACCTACAATCAAAGAGCATTCGGAACCTCACCAATGATAGAATTGGGCCAAACTTCCCACACAGAATCTCCCTGTCTTGAAGGGACCCGCTGGCATGAGCTTCCCTCCCGCCTCGCATGCTCTCCCTCACCTGCACATGCGGATCACTCTGCATGCGCCAAGCATGTCTGCTCTCCCCTCCCTTCTTGGAGTCTCAGAAACAGCCCTCCCCTTGGCTGAGAGGCCGGCCAATCACAGAGGAGGGAGGCGTTTGTTGGTAGGATTCAACGTCTGTTTCCAAAAAGGAAGCAAAGGACAAGCGTAGAGGTCTTCAACCATCTCTGCCAAAGGGGTTCCTAAGATCACCAGAAATATATGTAACTGATGGTCTTTGGTGATTCCGCTGTAACCCACTTGCGACCCCCCTCCCCCGGGATCATAACTCCCAGGTTGAGAAACGCTGATCTAGATCATACTTAAGAAACCACTTTTTCTGGGGCTCTTTCCAGTGGGTTCAACTGCTGAGCTGCTGAATTTGCAGACTGAAAGGTCGGCAGTTCAAATCCGGGGAGCGGGATGAGCTCCCGCTGTTAGCCCCAGCTTCTGCCAGCCTAGCAGTTCGAAAATATGCAAGTGTGAGATCAATAGGTACCACTTCGGCGGGAAGGTAACGGCACTCCATTCTGCTATGATGGCCACATGACCTTAGAGGTGTCTATGGACAGTGCCGGCATTTCAGCTTAGAAATAGAGAGGAGCACCCCCCCCAAAGTCAGACACATCTAGACTTAATGTCAAGGGGATACCTTTATATTTACCTTTCCTCTAATATCCTTCAACTAGACCTGGGGAGGAATTTAATTCTCGCTGTGGGGACTTAAGGGAGTCGGGTTATCCCTTCCCTTCTGTAAACCGCCCCAATGTTCAATGTATTGTCGAAGGCTTTCATGGCCGGAATCAGTGGATTGTTGTAGGTTTCTCGGGCTATATGGCCATGTGCTAGAAGCTTCTAGAACAGAGGTGCTCATTAGGTAGCTCGGGAGCTACTAGTAGATCTTCAGCCCTCTTCCAGGTGATCTTTGGGCCTCACCAGCCGGATGGGGCGCTCCTGCCATGCATGCGCACACCCTGCGCGCGCACACGCTCCTGCTGCTGGCTTCCGCTCTCGCGGTGCTTCTTTCGCCTGTGGGGCATTGCAGGAAGAAGGAAGCATGAGACGGGGCCTCTGGAGGGAGCACCCTGCCTCTCTCTCGTCCAGAAGCAGCTGTGCAGCCTCCGTTGCCGACGAGACAGGCAGGGCGGAGCGCTCCCTCTGGATGCCCTGCCTTGTGCTTTCTCCTTCCTGCAATGCCCCGCAGGCAGAAGAAGCGCTGCGCGGGCGGAAAACAGCGGTGGGAGCATGCGGGGGCAGGTAGATTTTTTGGACTTGGTTGCTTTAAGAGTAGCTCGCATGCTGAAAAAGTGTGAGCACCCCTGTTCTAGAACATGGCCATACAGCCTGAAAAACCTACAACAACCAAACCACCCCAATATTTAAACAAACACATCCCCAATGCTCTTTCACAGCCCCCCCCCAAAAAAACACATGCCCATCCTCACTTCCCTAGAGAAATAATAAACAAGAGAAAGATATTAAACTAAGAAAAATAAATGAAATTGCCAAAGGAAAAGATTGGAATTAAATCCAAAAGCAAGCAAAGTCATCCTAAGAGCAGTAGCTTTCTTCTCATGATTGGCTCAGGGAGGCAGCAGGGCTCATGGCTTCACAGGGAACCTCATGCAGGCATGCAGCTACCTCTCCATGCTCCACATATAGCCGAAAGAGATAGAAAGCACCCATTTTCGGCAGCCACAAGGTCTGTTGCAGCTGGGGGAAAATGTGGCGGCCGCCATACCTTTATGGCGAGCCTGTTTTGAAAAATGGATCCATGTACAGCCTTAGTTCATGTCCATTTACAAAAGCTCGTGCAAATGGGTTTTTTTATAAAAAAAACAAAACCTTTAATCGGAAAGGAATTGCTACATTTATTTTTTCCTCTTTCCTTATTTTATGCTTTAAGAGACTCACCTGGCCACTTCTTTGATAAATTCAAAATAGAGAGCCAATTCATTATTTTGCAAGCTGCATTGAAGTTAAGCAACTCACTCTAGAAGAATCCCCTGAGACAATTAATATGACTTCATAAAAGTTTGTCCAACTCTGAGGATAAACTTACTTCTCTCTTCTTGTCAAATTAATTCTCACTTTCTGTGGAACTCAAATTATGTCATCTTTCTCCTTGCAGATGCAGTTCCCGAAACCAACAACTCTACCAACCAGGAACCAATTCTAGACACTTCTTTTGGTTGGCTGAAATAGACATTGGATTCTGATGCACGCTACCAAGAAATAGTCTGGCTTGAAAAATGGTGGCGATGATAGGATCCATCTCAACTACTTTATTTTGATTTGTCTGGAACATCTTTTCTAGGCAAAACCAATCATTAGTCTGTTAACAAGATATTGATCTAATAAAAATCTGTGGAAATTTATATAAACACAATCTATGCCTCCTCTGTTTTTTCATCAACGTTCTGTCCCCTTACAACTCAATTAGAAATTTTTATCAAATTTATTTACTATGGCTTGCTCTTCCTAGCACAAAATGGCATATGCCTCCAGCTATTATTTTCTTTCTTTCTTCTGATCTTCTACTTTATTTGTTTGAAAGGTTAATCCAAATTATCTACATTTATCAGCATTTAAATTCATCAACAATCTACATGAAAATCCATCAGCTGGTTAGGTGAACACCAATTCATGGATGTGATTTTTAAAAAGTTTGAAACAGGCAAGTATCTGATGCCTCATTAGTCAATGTGCAGATGAATCACCTTGATATTGTCACAGTCCCTAATGATGCTCTGCGGGTCTTATTTTTGCACTATTGTTAATAAACCCAATAAAAGGAAACTATTTCTCAGCAAACAATACGTGTCTCCTTTATTCTTTTAAATTGCTTTTTATTAGTGAATCCCAACAAAGTACATCAATGCATATCAACCATATCAAACATAGTAGACAGAATTATGGATAAAATAATTGGACGAAAGAAGGGGGGAGAGGGAGGAATGCAAAAACAAACAAACAAAACCACCAAAAAAAAACCAAACAATCCTTATGCACTAACATAAAAAACAATATATATTGTTCCTATTACTTCCAGATTATTATTTATTATTTATTTATTTTTCTGCACTAAATTCCTTTCCACTTGTATGAGTCCCTATACACATAACTTATATTTGGCCCTACGGACTTCTTTATTCTGTTTTTATAAACATTTGTAGTTGCTGGGTTTTTAAAAAAAAGAAATTAATAAAAGTTATTCCGGTTTGTTTTGTTTGAACTAATTCTGTTTATAGCAATGTTTTGGGTAAGTAAATCCATATTCATAATGTCTAAGGCTTTCTCAATCCACCCATTCATTGTGGCCGTTTCTTTATAGTAATTCTTGCTGCCGTAGCAAGGTAAAAGAAATTCTTATCACTGTTTTTGTCAAATTGAAAATCAATAATTCCCAGTAATAAATATTCGGGTCTGAATTCAAATTCTATTGGTAAAATTTCTTTCATCTTTTTGTATACTTCATACAGAATTTTAAAATAATTTTATACTCCCACCACATGTGCATAAAGGTGCCAGTGTTTTCCCCACATTTCCAACATTTGTTGCTGATCTTTCCCTTGCTATATTTGGCTAGCTTTTCTGGTGTTAAATACCACATATAAATACCACATATAAAAGACCTTGTACAAGTTTTCTTTCATCTCAACAGCATAGGCATATTTAAGTTTCTTTGTCCATATTTCTTTGCATTTTGCCAGACTAATTGCGTGGCCCACTGCCTTTGCCCATTTTATCATCACTTCTTTTACTTGTTCTTCCTCTGTGTCTCCTTTATTCTTTTTGCAACTGTGCAGAACTTAGGGAGGCAAATGCCCAAGTCCAAACAAAGGGAGAGGCTCCTGAGTGGAGTCGTAGGGCCCTTCGACACAGCCATATAAGTCCACACTGCCATATAATCCAGTTCAATGTGGATTTTATACAGCTGTGTGGAAGGGGCCTGAGAGCACAATGGGAATAATGTGGCAGCTCAAAGGGGATGGAGAAGAAGGAGTAATGGAACAGACCTTGATCAGGGAAAACTCCCAGAACATCTGGGGAAAAGGTCTGAGATGGAAAAGAGAAGTCTGGAAGGTCAGATGGGCGGAGTTGTTGAGAGAGACTGAAACTTATTTGACCTTGAAAGCTCTGGTCTTGTGGTGGAGACATAGGGATAACAGTTGCAATGTGAGTAAAGGCTGGCCTAAAGCAGTGGTTCCCAACCTGTGGTCTGTGGACCACCAGTGGGCCATGGCCTAACCATTACTACATTGTTGCCTCAAAACCACGCAGCAACTAGAGCAACTGGTCTTGCAAAACCCTCTTACGGTGCAGAGGCTTCAGGGATGTCCGGAGGGGAGAGGCTCACTCCCCACAAAAGATTGCTACTCCCACATCAGCTCTAGGTTATTAAATATGGTTTTCTGTGGGCAAGCAGATGGCAACTACTGGATGGCATATATTCTGTATCTGAAACTAGATCTGATGTGGTCTATCCAATGCGATTTTCTGAATCAGCACCCCAAATAACCACACCAAATCTAAAGTTGACCACAAACTGATTCTTAACCCTCTTGGTACTAATGTTGAAGAGTGGTCCCTGGGCAGAGTGGTCCCTGGTCAAAAAAAGGTTGGGAACCACCTGCCTAAACAGACGTCTTTGGATCAGAAGTTAGTGGGACTTGGACTGAATGATAGTTCCATCTAATGGCTTCTTGAATTATCATTTCATTGTGCTGTAAAGACCTACTTACCTGCTCTCATGAATTTTGTGCCTTCCTGAGTATGCAAGCCAATGGTTTCAAGATTCCCCTTACTATGGAGCAGGGGTTCCCAAACTAAGGCCTGAGGGCCGGATACGGCCCCCCAAGATCATTTACCCGGCCCTCACTCAGGGTCAACCTAAGTCTGAAACTCCAAAAGGCTTGAAGGAAAAGAAGAGTGATGAAACCCTCAGAAGGGGTGGAGGGGTGTGGATGCTTGTGAGGGTGGAGGGGCACTTTCACAGTGCACTGTCTGGTTATGGTTTGTTGTATGGAAGTTGTTTTTTTCTGTATGTAAAAAAACAAAAAAACCAATAAAAATATTATTTTTAAAAAAACAACCTAAGTCTGAAACAACAACAACAATTCTATCTCATCAGCCAAAAGCAGGCCCACACTTCCCATTGAAATACTAATACATTTATATTTGTTAAAATTGTTCTTCATTTTAATTATTGCATTGTTTTAAAGTGGGTTTTTTTGCACTACAAATAAGATATGTACAGTGTGCATAGGAATTCATTCATGTTTTTTAAAAAATTATAATCCAGTCCTCCAACAGTTTGAGGGACTGTGACCTGACCCTCTGTTTAAAAAGTTTGAGGACTCCTGCTATGGAGGTATGCCAACTCACCACGTCTTTTGGTTTTCTCATGTTGTCCATAGATGTTCCCAGTATCTGTGTGTCCTACACTCGCTTCCACTCCTTTTCTAATAAAATACCTGATATTTTCCTGTTCTTTTTTGTTGTTTTGTTCTCTGAGAGAGATATGGAAAGCAACATATAGATATATTCTTTATCTATAATCTTGGAAATTATATTAATTATCATAGACCTCAATAAGTATATTTCAGACTGCCAGGGTACCCCTGTAAGGATGTATGAGCACAAATACATGACAGTGTGTCCCTCACTTATTGCTGGGGTTAGGTCCCAGGACTTCCCGCAATAAGCAAAAAACCACAATCTATGGATGCTCTATTTAGTTTAATATTTATACATTATTTTAGTAGTTTTACACTATTTTAAACCTTTATAAACTTAAAATAAAGGGAAGGGAAGGAAAGAAAGGCCCTTCAAGGCTGGAGGGAGGGAAGACTGAGGAGGGAAAGCGCCTCGGAGAGCGGTGGCGGCAAAACCCCACAAAACAGCCAAAATACCATGATATATATTTTAAATTAATATTTTTTGAAATCCGCGAAATAGCGAGTTTACAATAAGCGAACTGCGAAGTAGCGAGGGAACACTGTATTTGTTTTTTATAAGCTCAGCATAGGGTTCATCTACACTGTTGAGTTAATGCAGTTTAAGAACATAAGAACATAAGAAGAGCCATGCTGAATCGGGCCTCAGCCCATCTAGTCCAGCATTCTGTGTCACACAGTGGCCCACCAGTTGTACACAGGGATCTCTAGCAGAAAGGAGGGCAAAACCCTCACCTGCTCCCGACCCCCCACAACCAGTACCCGGGGAAATCCTGCCTGCCTCCATCAACACAGAGGTGACACTTGGATGTCCATTTCAGTAGCTACTGATTCCCTTGGCATCCATGAATCTGTCTAATCCTGCCTTGAAGCTGTCCAGGCTGACAGCTGTCACAACCTCCTCTGGAAGTGAGTTCCATAACCCAATGACCCTCTGGGTGAAGAAATATTTCCCTTTATTAGTCCTAACTTTCCTACCTTGGAGCTTTAGGAGTGCCCCTAGTCCTAGTGTTGTGTGACAGAGAAAATATTTTTCTCTATTCACCTTTTCTATCCCATGCATGATTTTATACACTTCGATCAAGTCACCTCTTAAACGCCGTCTTTCAAGGCTGAAAAGACCAAGGCATTGCAACCTGATTTCGTAAGGGAGCTGCTCCATCCCTTGGATCATTTTTGTTGCCCTTCTTTGTACCTTTTCCAGTTCCGTTATATCCTTCTTGAGGTGCGGTGACCAGAATTGTACACAGTACTCCAGATGTGGCCTCACCATAGATTTGTAGAGAGGCAATACAACATTTGCCGACCTATTTTCGATTCCCTTCCTGATCATGCCAAGCATAGAATTTGCTTTTTTTTACTGCTGCTGCGCACTGGGTTGACATCATCATTGAGCTGTCCACAAAACCCCAAGATCCCTTTCCTGGTTTGTCTCGGAAAGCTTTGACCCCAGCAATTGGTAGGTGTGTCAGGACTGGGAGACTTGAGCTTGAGTGAAGGTCAAGCTCCCAGCCTGGCATGAGATTGCATCGACCTTTGCCCTAGTTCTTGGGTGACCTTGGGCTCCAGTTATATAAGACTGTGCTGAGTCATGTGGAAGTGAGGTAACTTCCACATGTGTGCAAGGCTGCAGGGGAAGTGATGTAACTCCTCCGAGCCTGGACATTGGACAATTGGACTCCTACTGCTGACTCATGGGGCCATGAGGTCACATCCCTTTGGACTATGGGATATGCTGAATCACCGGATATGGTGCAACCCTACCTGGACATTGCATGGGCGATGGGAGGGGGGGTGGGGGTCTATAAGGGGTGTTTTGGTGGCGGGCAGGTGCTTTTGCTTCACATGTGTCGTACCTGCAATAAAATCGTGTTGGACCGTGCTTTCAATCTACGCGTGATCCTTACCGAGTGTTGGAGAGTCGTTACAGAAGCAAAAGCCCCTTTTCAACTATCCCAGCAATGGAGAGGTTGGCTTGGAAAGAAGAAGAATATATCGATAGATGGGATTCGGCTCCTGAGGAAATCCGGCGCACTATGGAGTGGGATTGGACCACTCTTGACCAAGTGGGTGCCGGATGAGCACCATGAAATGATGGAAGGTGCTGTTGCCCAGGAGGAGGAATTTGAGGAAGCGGAGCGACTCTGGGAAGCTCAGGTGAGCCTGGAGGTCGCCCGGCGAAGGAGAGAGATTTGTCTCAGACAGGCTGAGGTTTGGAGGAATGAAGGGATCGGAGGAGCTGTTCGAAGGACTGGTCAGTTCAAGCAGATCCAGAAGTGTATGGGACCAGAGAGACTGTGCCGAAGGACAGGCCAGTTCAGGTGGAGGTCCGGAGGGCCGGAGGGATCGGAGAAGCTGTTCCGAAGGACTGGGCAGTTTGGACGGATCAGAGGTGCGTGGCCCCAGAGAAACTGTGCCGAAGGACAGGCCAGTTAGTAGGAAGTGTGGTAGTGAAACCACGGAGCCGGCATCACCCTCGGGAGTTGGAGGTGATGAGATGTAAGCTGGAGGCTATGGAACAGACTATGAGAAGGATGTCCCGAGCCATGTCCCATAGAGAGCCGATGGAGTCGGTGTGGAGTGCCCCGGGCGGAGGAGACTTCACTTATTATTCTTGGATGGATGGCGGACTATCAGCTGAGCGTCCTAGATCTCCTTTGGGAGTGAGGATCGATGGTGGCCATCCAGGAGGAAGTCCGCGGCGGCCCTTACCTCAAGCCGAATGGGCAGAGGTGTTACCATGCTTGAGGTCCCTCATGGAAGGGAAGCGGTTTCCCAGGAATTCGGGGCCCGTTTGAAGAAGGAACCATTGCGGGTTGAGTTTGAAGGAGAAGCCTGCAAAGTAGCCTTCTTTGCCGCTGCGGTGCAGGACCATATGGAGGATTATGGTCATCTCTATCGGCGACAGCAGCCGAGTACGGGCCATCGGTGCAGTGTTCAAGGGAAGGGCAGCTGAGTGGTACGTTCAATGCCACGATCGTCGAGACCGTGTTTGCAGTCTGTGGGAGCCTTCCTACAGGCGTCTGGCCGGTTTAGAGATCCATTGGAGCGGATTAAGGCGAAGGAGGCGCTTAGTTGTTTGAATCAGGGATCCCGGTCGGTCACTGAGTATGCGGAGGAGTTCATGGGGTTAGCTGGAAAAGTTGCGGAGTGGTCTCCAGCTACCCTATTGGAATTATTTAAAGACGGCTTGCGGAAGGAGATCCTGGAGTGGTGTCTACATCGGGATGATCCTGGAGACGTTGATGGCTGGATCCAGTTGGCTGGCAGTGTAATGCTTGGAAAGGGGGGTCCCAATAAAGCAGGCTCACTCCAAGCTGAGTTGAAGGATAGATCTTTTATTGAGCTCCTTACTCCACGCTGAACAAAGATAGACTAAAGAAAGCCCGCGCAAACATTCCTCAAGAATCCCTCCCGGCCCCCCCCCGCTGGGCCCTCCTTCAAGGCTTGACCAAATGGCCAGTCCACATATCAAAGGCCAGGAAGGTATCTGGCAGATCAAAGGGGATGAGCCTGGTGGTTTCCCTCGCAGTGTCCATATCACTTGGCGCGTCGGCTTGGTCCGTTATGGCATGAAAGCGAACCAACCGGGCTGACATAGCGCCCCCTCCGCAAGAGAGTGACCTGCAAGGGAAAGAACACAGAAAGAAAAAGAAAGGGTCAGGGGCCCGGCTTGTCCAGGGAAAGCGGCGTGAAACGCCTTAACTAGTCTTGGGGCGCTAACGTGTGGTGCTAACACCCACTCAGGGTGTAGGTCCTTGGCAGTCCATTTAACTAAGTAACTAAGGCGGCCCTTGTGGCGCCGTGAGTCCAAAATGTCCTTAATCTCAAAGTGGGTATGGGACCCCACCATAATAGGCACCGGAGCGCCCTCCTCGGCGGACCACTTCCGGTCAGACACAGCTTTTTTCAATAAGCTCACGTGGAATACAGGGTGGACCTTGCGCCAGGTGTGCGGCAGGTCAGCTTGACCGCCACGGGGTTAATTATCTCCACCACGCTGAGGGGCCCTACAAATTTGCTGGCAAACTTGCGGGACTGGCTGAGTCGACTTCAGGTTCTTGGTGGAGAGGAACACGCGGTCCCCCACTGCATATGAAGGCTGGGG
>JARBWK010000008.1:95918151-95938360 GCA_030556195.1 Anolis apletophallus
TTGATACCACTTCAACTGCCATGGCTCCATGCTGTGGAATCTCCTGGTTTTAGAAAGTCTTTAGCCTTACTCTGCCCAAAAGTCAAGAAGCCTCCACAGACTACAACTTTAGCCCCTTCTACACACACAAAGCAGAAAATCCCACGAGATCTGCTTTGAACTGGGATATCTGAGTCCTGTCTCTCGGCATTACTTCGCGAACGAAGATTCTTAGGAAGGACTCATCCCACGCTTTTTACAAGCGCGTTGATGACTAAAAGGCCAATCTGAGATAGGCAAGCTTGGTTGCAGAAAGCACAGAAGAAAGTCTCCTTGGGTGGTGGTGTTTCCAAGTTGCAGTTCTTTCTGCGTTGTCATTTCTCTTCAAGACCCATCGGCGTGTCTTCTCGAAAGAGGCCGCAGCATTGTGCATAGTGCATCTCCATGCCTCCTGATGTGAGGCCAGGGTGGATCATTTGATCAATCTGGCTGAGCCTGAGATGTTGTTTCAGGGAGTCCTTATATCTCTTTTTGGGGCTCCTCTCTTGCGCTGACCCATGGCGAGTTCACCATAGAGTAGTATCTTTGGGGGGCGGTGGTTCTCCATCCTAGAGACCTCGCGCCCTGCCCAGCGCGGCTGTGTCCTCCATAGCATGGCCTCAATGCTGGTGATCCCTGCTTGCTCAAGGACAGCAACATTCGTCACATAGTTGGTCCAGTATATATTTAGGATTGTGTGAAGATAAAAGCGTTCGAGGAGTCGTAGGTGTTGGCGATAGGTGACCCATGTTTCAGACCCATTGAGGAGAATAGACAGTATGATAGCTCTGTACACACTAATTTTGGTGCTTTCAAAAGGCTTTTGACAAAGTCCCTCACCAAAGGCTCCTAAATAAGCTCTTCAGCCATGGAATCAGGGGACAGGTCTTGTCTTGGATTGAAACCTGGCTAAACTGTAGGAAACAAAGGGTGGTAATAAACGGACATTTCTCTGGGTGGAAAGAGGTGAGAAGTGGCGTACCCCAAGGTTCAGTTTTGGGTCCGTTACTTTTGAATTTATTCATTAATGATCTGGATGTAGGAGTGAATTCTGAGGTAGCAAAGTTTGCAGACGACACTAAATTGTTCAGGGTAGTTAAAAATGAAACTGATTGTAAAGAGCTCCAGAAAGATCTCTCGAAATTGAGTGAATGGGCAACACAGTGGCAAATGCATTTTAACCTAAACAAGTGTAAAGTCATGCACATCGGGGCAAAGAACCCCAAATACACTTATCAACTGATGGGATCAAAGCTTTCTGAGACAAACCAGGAAAGGGATCTTGGGGTTTTGGTGGACAGCTCAATGAAGATGTCAACCCAGTGCGCTGCAGCAGTGAAAAAAGCAAATTCTATGCTTGGCATGATCAGGAAGGGAATCGAAAATAGGTCGGCAAATGTTGTATTGCCTCTCTACAAATCTATGGTGAGGCCACATCTGGAGTACTGTGTACAATTCTGGTCACCGCACCTCAAGAAGGATATAACGGAACTGGAAAAGGTACAAAGAAGGGCAACAAAAATGATCCAAGGGATGGAGCAGCTCCCTTATGAAACCAGGTTGCAACGCCTTGGTCTTTTCAGCCTTGAAAGACGGCGTCTAAGAGGTGACTTAATCGAAGTGTATAAAATCATGAAAAGGTGAATAAAGAAAAACTATTTTCTCTGTCACAAAACACTAGGACTAGGGGGCACTCCCTGAAGCTCCAAGGTAGGAAAGTTAGGACTAATAAAGGGAAATATTTCTTCACCCAGAGGGTCATTGGGTTATGGAACTCACTTCCAGAGGAGGTTGTGACAGCTGTCAGCCTGACAGCTTCAAGGCAGGATTAGACAGATTCATGGATACCAAGGGAATCAGTAGTTACTGAAATGGACATCCAAGTGCCACCTCTGTGTTGATGGAGGCAGGCAGGATTTTCCCCGGGTACTGGTTGTGGGGGGTCGGGAGCAGGTGAGGGTTTTGCCCTCCTTTCTGCTAGAGATCCCCGTGTACAACTGGTGGGCCACTGTGTGATACAGAATGCTGGACTAGATGGGCTGAGGTCCGATTCAGCATGGCTCTTCTTATGTTCTTATGTTCTAGGTGCTTGTTGCTCCAGACTCTTTTGTGAAGCCTTCCAAATGCACTCTATGCCTTTGCTAATCTGTGATCTATCTCTTTGTCAATCTTGGCAAATCTTATCTGAGTCCACACTGCCATATATTCCAGTTCAAAGCAGATAATGTAGGGTTTTTATTCAGATGTGTAGAAAGGGCCCAAAAGGTGGAAAACTAAACCCGGAAGCAGAGGGAAGGTGCGCCAGTCTTACCTTTCTTAGCTCTAGAGGGCACTGGAGGAGGCGGGGCTTTCCTCGGAACTTTCCCTGAGGGAAAGAGGAAGCCTTTCGATGACGGACCAGAAGTTGAGGCTGGGAGGCGGAAGTTCCGTTTGGACTCGGAGGCGATGATGAGCTTCGAGTGGCCCTGGCAGTACAGCTTCCCGCCTTTCTTCACGTGAGTCTCGGGGTGCCCCAGGCCTTTCCTTGCGAGGCCAGGGCCCGACGCGCCCCCAAAAGCGGGGCCCCAAAAGCGGGAAGGGCCGAGGAACTTTCACAGCCCAGAGAAGAGCCTCCCCGAGGCCTCTCCGCGGCCCTCCTTTCCCTCAAGGCCTCCCCCGGCCTCCTCCTCTTTCTCTGCCTCGATGGCCTCCTTGTTTACTGTCAGGCTGCAGCCAGGGAATGGGTTCGCCCAGGAAGAGACTGACTGGCGGCTCCCTCGGCCTTTGTGAGCCACCCTCCCCTTCCTTCTCTTCTGGCCACTTTCAGGCAGGAGGCAGCGGAGACTCCCCCTTCTCTGAGGTGGGAGGAAAAGGCCTCCTGCCCCCATGAAGCCTCGAGTTAGACGCAGGCCTAGGCAAACATGGGCCTTTCTGAGGTGTTTTGGAGTTGAAGTCCAAAACACACCTGAAAGGCCCAGGCCCCTTTGGAAGGGGCCTGAGGCTGTGAGGAATTGTGGGAGTTGAAGTCCAAAACACCTGAAAGGCCCAACTTTGGAAGGGGCCTGAGGCTGTGAGGCATTGTGGGAGTTGAAGTCCAAAACACCCGAAAGGCCCAACTTTGGAAGGGGCCTGAGGCTGTGAGGAATTGTGGGAGTTGAAGTCCAAAACACCCGAAAGGCCCAACTTTGGAAGGGGCCTGAGGCTGTGAGGAATTGTGGGAGTTGAAGTCCAAAACACCTGAAAGGCCCAACTTTGGAAGGGGCCTGAGGCTGTGAGGCATTGTGGGAGTTGAAGTCCAAAGGAAGGGGCCTGAGGCTGTGAGGCATTGTGGGAGTTGAAGTCCAAAGGAAGGGGCCTGAGGCTGTGAGGAATTGTGGGAGTTGAAGTCCAAAACACCCGAAAGGCCCAACTTTGGAAGGGGCCTGAGGCTGTGAGGAATTGTGGGAGTTGAAGTCCAAAACACCTGAAAGGCCCACCTTTGGAAGGGGCCTGAGGCTGTGAGGAATTGTGGGAGTTGAAGTCCAAAACACCCGAAAGGCCCAACTTTGGAAGGGGCCTGAGGCTGTGAGGAATTGTGGGAGTTGAAGTCCAAAACACCTGAAAGGCCCAACTTTGGAAGGGGCCTGAGGCTGTGAGGAATTGTGGGAGTTGAAGTCCAAAACACCCGAAAGGCCCAACTTTGGAAGGGGCCTGAGGCTGTGAGGAATTGTGGGAGTTGAAGTCCAAAACACCTGAAAGGCCCAACTTTGGAAGGGGCCTGAGGCTGTGAGGAATTGTGGGAGTTGAAGTCCAAAACACCTGAAAGGCCCAACTTTGGAAGGGGCCTGAGGCTGTGAGGAATTGTGGGAGTTGAAGTCCAAAACACCTGAAAGGCCCAACTTTGGAAGGGGCCTGAGGCTGTGAGGAATTGTGGGAGTTGAAGTCCAAAACACCCGAAAGGCCCAACTTTGGAAGGGGCCTGAGGCTGTGAGGCATTGTGGGAGTTGAAGTCCAAAACACCTGAAAGGCCCAAGGAAGGGGCCTGAGGCTGTGAGGCATTGTGGGAGTTGAAGTCCAAAGGAAGGGGCCTGAGGCTGTGAGGCATTGTGGGAGTTGAAGTCCAAAGGAAGGGGCCTGAGGCTGTGAGGCATTGTGGGAGTTGAAGTCCAAAACACCCGAAAGGCCCAACTTTGGAAGGGGCCTGAGGCTGTGAGGCATTGTGGGAGTTGAAGTCCAAAACACCCGAAAGGCCCAACTTTGGAAGGGGCCTGAGGCTGTGAGGCATTGTGGGAGTTGAAGCCTCCTTCCTCCAGGATCAGGGACAACGTGTGGAGGGGGGCGAGGGGGTCTCTGGGAGACTCACATTAAGTTGTGGGGTCCCCCAGGGGGCCATCCTCTCCCCCTTATTATTCAACGTGTACATGCGCCCCCTGGCACAGCTGGTTCGCGACTTTGGTCTGGAGTGTTATCAGTATGCGGATGACACTCAGCTTCTGCTGAGAATGGACGGCAGGCCGGATACCGTACCCGATTGTTTCCATCGATGCCTCGAAGCCATGACTGGCTGGCTGCGCTCCAGCCGGCTGAAGGTGAATCCGTCGAAGACGGAGATCTTGTGGCCTGGTCGCCCTGGGCTGGGTGGGTGCCGGTTGCCTACCCTGGATGGCGAGCAATTGAGCTCGTCATCCCTTGTTAAGAGCTTGGGTCTCCATGGTCAGCAAAACAGCGTTTTACCATCTTCGCCAGGCTAGGCGACTGGCACCCTACCTGTCCAGGGATGACCTGGCCACGGTGATCCAAGCGACGGTCATCTCGAGACTGGACTACTGTAACGCCCTCACGTTGGCCTTCCCTTGTCGACAATCCAGAAACTCAAGCTGGTGCAGAATGCCGCTGCTCGCTTGCTGGTGGGAGCACCAGTGAGGGAGCATATTACTCCCATCCTTCGGCAACTGCACTGGCTTCCCATAGAGTACCGAATTGCCTTCAAGGTGTTGGTACTTACCTTTAAGGCCTTGCACGGTCTAGGGCCTGTGTACCTGAGGGACCGCCTTGCCCCGTACGTTCCCCCGAGATCACTACGTTCAGAAGAGCAAAATCTGCTATTGGTTCCATCGATCCGCTCCTGCCATCTATCCACAACTAGGCAGAGGGCCTTCTCTGTGGTGGCCCCAGTATGGTGGAACTCGCTGCCTGATGCTACTCGAGCGATCTCAGAGCTCGGCCCTTTTCGAAGAGCTTGCAAGACTGTCCTCTTTAAACTGGCCTTCGACTAATTGATCCGCCCTGAGTGGTTTATGCCTGGAGTTTTTAGAAATCGATTTTTCTGATTTTACTGTATACTGGTTTTATGTGTTATGTTTTTATGCTATGTATGGCTGCAAGTTGTATGCGCAGCATGTTTTTATTGTATGTTGTGATCCGCCCCGAGCCTGCAGGGAGGAGCGGAATATAACATCGAATAAATAAATAAATAAATAAAACACCTGAAAGGCCCAACTTTGGAAGGGGCCTGAGGCTGTGAGGAATTGTGGGAGTTGAAGTCCAAAACACCTGAAAGGCCCAACTTTCGAAGGGGCCTGAGGCTGTGAGGAATTGTGGGAGTTGAAGTCCAAAACACCTGAAAGGCCCAACTTTGGAAGGGGCCTGAGGCTGTGAGGAATTGTGGGAGTTGAAGTCCAAAACACCTGAAAGGCCCAACTTTGGAAGGGGCCTGAGGCTGTGAGGCATTGTGGGAGTTGAAGTCCAAAACACCTGAAAGGCCCAACTTTGGAAGGGGCCTGAGGCTGTGAGGAATTGTGGGAGTTGAAGTCCAAAACACCTGAAAGGCCCAAGGGGCCGGAGGCTGTGAGGAATTGTGGGAGTTGAAGTCCAAAACAACTGAAAGGCCCAACTTTGGAAGGGGCCTGAGGCTGTGAGGAATTGTGGGAGTTGAAGTCCAAAACACCTGAAAGGCCCAACTTTGCCTTCCTTTGGAAGGGGCCTGAGGCTGTGAGGAATTGTGGGAGTTGAAGTCCAAAACACCTGAAAGGCCCAACTTTGGAAGGGGCCTGAGGCTGTGAGGAATTGTGGGAGTTGAAGTCCAAAACACCTGAAAGGCCCAACTTTGGAAGGGGCCTGAGGCTGTGAGGAATTGTGGGAGTTGAAGTCCAAAACACCTGAAAGGCCCAACTTTGGAAGGGGCCTGAGGCTGTGAGGAATTGTGGGAGTTGAAGTCCAAAACACCTGAAAGGCCCAACTTTGGAAGGGGTCTGAGGCTGTGAGGAATTGTGGGAGTTGAAGTCAACAACACCTGAAAGGCCCAACTTTGGAAGGGGTCTGAGGCTGTGAGGAATTGTGGGAGTTGAAGTCCAAAACACCTGAAAGGCCCAACTTTGGAAGGGGCCTGAGGCTGTGAGAATTGTGGGAGTTGAAGTCCAAAACACCTGAAAGGCCCAACTTTGGAAGGGGCCTGAGGCTGTGAGGCATTGTGGGAGTTGAAGTCCAAAACACCTGAAAGGCCCAACTTTGGAAGGGGCCTGAGGCTGTGAGGAATTGTGGGAGTTGAAGTCCCAAAACACCTGAAAGGCCCAACTTTGGAAGGGGCCTGAGGCTGTGAGGGATTGTGGGAGTTGAAGTCCAAAGCACCTGAAAGGCCCAACTTTGGAAGGGCCTGAGGCTGTGAGGAATTGTGGGAGTTGAAGTCCAAAACACCTGAAAGGCCCAACTTTGGAAGGGCCTGAGGCTGTGAGGAATTGTGGGAGTTGAAGTCCAAAACACCTGAAAGGCCCAACTTTGGAAGGGGCCTGAGGCTGTGAGGAATTGTGGGAGTTGAAGTCCAAAACACCTGAAAGGCCCAACTTTGGAAGGGGCCTGAGGCTGTGAGGAATTGTGGGAGTTGAAGTCCAAAACACCTGAAAGGCCCAACTTTGGAAGGGGCCTGAGGCTGTGAGGAATTGTGGGAGTTGAAGTCCAAAACACCTGAAAGGCCCAACTTTGGAAGGGGCCTGAGGCTGTGAGGAATTGTGGGAGTTGAAGTCCAAAACACCTGAAAGGCCCAACTTTGGAAGGGGCCTGAGGCTGTGAGGAATTGTGGGAGTTGAAGTCCAAAACACCTGAAAGGCCCAACTTTGGAAGGGGCCTGAGGCTGTGAGGAATTGTGGGAGTTGAAGTCCAAAACACCTGAAAGGCCCAACTTTGGAAGGGGCCTGAGGCTGTGAGGAATTGTGGGAGTTGAAGTCCAAAACACCTGAAAGGCCCAACTTTGGAAGGGGCCTGAGGCTGTGAGGAATTGTGGGAGTTGAAGTCCAAAACACCAGAAAGGCCCAACTTTGGAAGGGCCCGAGGCTGCGAGGAATTGTGGGAGTTGAAGTCCAAAACACCTGAAAGGCCCAACTTTGGAAGGGGCCTGAGGCTGTGAGGAATTGTGGGAGTTGAAGTCCAAAACACCTGAAAGGCCCAACTTTGGAAGGGGCCTGAGGCTGTGAGGAATTGTGGGAGTTGAAGTCCAAAACACCTGAAAGGCCCAACTTTGGAAGGGGCCTGAGGCTGTGAGGAATTGTGGGAGTTGAAGTCCAAAACACCTGAAAGGCCCAACTTTGGAAGGGGCCTGAGGCTGTGAGGAATTGTGGGAGTTGAAGTCCAAAACACCTGAAAGGCCCAACTTTGGAAGGGGCCTGAGGCTGTGAGGCATTGTGGGAGTTGAAGTCCAAAACACCTGAAAGGCCCAAGAAGGGGCCTGAGGCTGTGAGGAATTGTGGGAGTTGAAGTCCAAAACACCTGAAAGGCCCAACTTTGGAAGGGGCCTGAGGCTGTGAGGAATTGTGGGAGTTGAAGTCCAAAACACCTGAAAGGCCCAACTTTGGAAGGGGCCTGAGGCTGTGAGGAATTGTGGGAGTTGAAGTCCAAAACACCGGAAAGGCCCAACTTGGAAGGGGCCTGAGGCTGTGAGGAATTGTGGGAGTTGAAGTCCAAAACACCTGAAAGGCTGAAAGGCCCAAGCTTGGAAAGGGCCTGAGGCTGTGAGGAATTGTGGGAGTTGAAGTCCACAACACCTGAAAGGCCCAACTTTGGAAGGGGCCTGAGGCTGTGAGGAATTGTGGGAGTTGAAGTCCACAACACCTGAAAGGCCCAACTTTGGAAGGGGCCTGAGGCTGTGAGGAATTGTGGGAGTTGAAGTCCACAACACCTGAAAGGCCCAACTTTGGAAGGGGCCTGAGGCTGTGAGGAATTGTGGGAGTTGAAGTCCAAAACACCTGAAAGGCCCAACTGTGGAAGGGGCCTGAGGCTGTGAGGAATTGTGGGAGTTGAAGTCCAAAACACCTGAAAGGCCCAACTTTGGAAGGGGCCTGAGGCTGTGAGGAATTGTGGGAGTTGAAGTCCAAAACACCTGAAAGGCCCAACTGTGGAAGGGGCCTGAGGCTGTGAGGAATTGTGGGAGTTGAAGTCCAAAACACCTGAAAGGCCCAACTTTGGAAGGGGCCTGAGGCTGTGAGGGTGTGTGGGAGTTGAAGTCCAAAACACCTGAAAGGCCCAACTTTGGAAGGGGCCTGAGGCTGTGAGGAATTGTGGGAGTTGAAGTCCAAAACACCTGAAAGGCCCAACTTTGGAAGGGGCCTGAGGCTGTGAGGAATTGTGGGAGTTGAAGTCTGAAACACCTGAAAGGCCCAACTTTGGAAGGGGCCTGAGGCTGTGAGGAATTGTGGGAGTTGAAGTCCAAAACACCTGAAAGGCCCAAGTTTGCCCAGGCCTGCCCTATATCCAGGGATCTGATCCCAGGTGTTCTGCTTTGAACTGGATTATATTTATTTATTTATTTTATTAACTTTATTTATACCCCGCCACCCTCTCCCCAAGGGGACTCGGGTTACGTGAGGCCAAGCCCAACAACACATAATAACAACAGCAATTATAAAACAATACAATCAATACAACTCAATAACAGACAATTTAAAACCATTTTGGGCAAGCCAAATGTGACTATTAAATCTATTTAAAATAAATAAACATTGGATGCAGAAAGGAAGGTTTCAAGGACAATATGCGGCAGACACCCAACAGGTAGTTACAGTGCTTCTGAGGACATTTGCAGGGGTTGAACACAGCAGAGCGTCATTTACTTCATTCGGGGAAGGCACATTGGAACAACCACGTCTTCGGGCTCCTCCTAAAAACTGCCAAAGTGGGGGCTTGTCTGATCTCCTTGGGGAGCGAGTTCCAGAGTCGGGGGATATATGAGTCTGCATTGCCAGATAATCTGGGATAAACAGAAAAGCAGATCTCGGGATATAGGGCCTCTCTGGAAAGAGCCTCACATAACCCAGTTCAAAGCAGATATTGTGGGACTTTTGCCATTATGTTCAGGGATATAGGGCTGTGTGGAAGGGCCCTGAGATAATCAAAAAACCTGGGGTCAGATCCTGGGATATCGGGCCTGTTTGGAAGGGCCCAGGATTATATGGTGGAGTAGACTCATATAATCCAGTTCAAAGCAGATAATCAGGATGCAGAAACTGAATGATATGGTGGAGTCCATCCCACCTGAGCCTGCCTACCTGCTCTCTTAATTAGAACAGCATTAATAACTATAGATGTCACCAAAAGTACACAGAAAGCAGTACTGAGAGTGTAGTCAAGTACAGGTAGTCCTCAAGTTACAAACAAGGGCAAAAGTATGACAGCTGGAACCCTATGCTACGCTACTTGCACAACACGGGTCAGAATTAATGAAGGGAAGACATGCACAATGTGGGTCAGAAAGGGAGGGGAACAACAAACAGCCAAGCATAGTGCTTAAGGCAAGTGATGTAATGTTAGAGTTATTTACTGTTAAATGATAAACAATGGCTTACGGTAAAGATGGTAAATTGGTATAAATGTTTCCTCTCCGTTTTCTGCTGAACAATGTTCCCACGACTGATGCATCTGCACCTCTCACTTGGTGCGCTGTCTTAAGAATTAAGAATGAATGTGAGACAATAGCGAGTGAGAGAACACTACCCCTCTGAAGGGATCCAGTGTCTGATAATCTGCTTTGAACTGGATTATATGTGTCTACACCACCATATAATCCAGCTCAAAGTGGATAATATGTATTCAGAAACTGGATTATATGGCAGTGTAGATGCAGCCTCAGAGATGTTTGTTGGCTTCTTGGTGTGGTAGGAAAAGAGTTTGCCGCCCCATTTTCTATACACTTTGCATCTACCCTGTCTCTCCATTCCTCCTGCCTCACAATTAAGAGGGCCTTGTAGTTTCCGGCCTGCCTCCTTGCCCTGAGTTTAAAGGACAATTGGCTACTTTGTGCATCAATTACTTGAGGGCTTCTTAAACATTTCAACTCACAACTCCCTTTGTGCTTGAAAAATGTTTAAGTGACCCCAGGTTTATTGGAATATAAAATAGGTATCAAAATTATGTATTTACTGAGCTAAAAGGACCCCATTTGGGGTTGGGACCCACAGTTTAAGAAGCAGTGTACTAGTCATTTACAGAGAGTCAGTGGCACAAGGTGAGGTAAGTGAGAGTCATGTTGTGTGGAGGAAAAGCAGGTAGGAGGTGTGCCAGGCATGTATGTCCTGAGCTGAAAGCAAGAGAGGGTGAGAAAGAAGTCAGGGATTCTGCCAGTGATGGAGAAGAGAGGCAATGCAGCAGCAACAGAAGCCTAGGAGAAAAAATAGTTTCACATTCTATTACCTAAGGCAGCAATTGCCTCATTCACTGCCTAATAGGGTTCCTCTGGGATGAACTCCCTTCTCAGGCAGTTGCACATTCTGTAGCTACTCAGAATATTCTGCATACTGGTTGCTTCCCATGCATAGTATCCACAATAGAAAGTCACTCTGCTGGTGTCTGGTTAGACTGAAGGCAGATCCCACCAACAGAACTGAACTTAGACATTGCCACATTCTTTGTGTGTGTGATCCATCCTTGAAATCATTACAAAAACAATTTGCATGGAAGAGGAGGTTTGTGACCACCTTGTCCGCAACTGCTGTTAATAGCATGCTTTCAGCTGTGTTTTGCTCTCCTTGTTCTAAACGACTGCTTCTTAAATGTTGGGGTCACAAAAAAATGTGTCAATAGTAAAACGTTTCTAAACACCACCTTGACATTTACAATAATCTGTTAGAAACAAGCATGAAGGGTTTACAGTGGACAACTGTACTCAACGAAAAGGAAAAATCAGCCTCTTCTGCAAGCCTTGCAGATACTGATTTATTTTCAGTTAATACTTGATCTTTATACCTATTTTATATACCTAGGGTCATGTCAACATTTCTCCAACGGACAGGGGGCGCAAGTAGAAAATGTTTAAGAAGTCCTGCTCTAGTCTACATAGGGAACAAGTATATACAAAAAAGACTTAAGGATTTTGGTGTGTTTTGCTTGGAGATGATTGAATAACCCTTCTGGAGCTTATAAAAGGTTAATGTTGAAGATAATGAGAAAAACATATTTCTAGTTGCTTTGAAAAGGCTGAAAGAAATGTACTAACAAAAACAATCAGCTGAAATGCCTAATAGTTTAGTTTAGGAAGCTGGTAGAAGCGTAATTCTGGTTTAGAACCTGAAATGATCAATTTGAACAGTCTGCCAAACTATATTTGTTCCTGTGACTATCTTTAGGTTACAGCCCAATGTGGACACAAGGCAGAAACAGCTGACTGCTTGGTGTTCCTTAGCACTGTCTTATTGCCGTGTCAACAAGCTCTACACCATGACAGTCGCAGAAGCCCAGGAGAGCCCTTTGTTCAACAATTGGAAACTGCAGCGTATCCTTAATAATAATAATAATCATCATCATCATCTTTATTTATATTCCATTCTATCTCCTTGAGGGGACTCAGGGTGGATTACAGGTACATATATGGCAAACATTCAATGCCATTATACAATTGACAAAGACAGAGTATATAAACAGAGGCAAGGCTTCCTCTTTTCAGGTCTGGCATCCGGCTGTGCTCGACTCGGCCATGGTGAGGTGGTGCTGTTTCATTTTCCATGACAAGGCATGTCATCTATGGACACCTTTCCTGGTCGGATTTTTGCTGGCATGTTTTTCAGGGCACCTTTTACCTCCCTCCAAAGCTGGACCTATTTATCTACTTACATTATCTACTTATTTAGTATGGGGTTGGCATACCTGTCCTGGTAAGCTTACAAGGAAGTTATGCTGATTAATTCAGATGAAAATGCTGGCTGTTGTCATGGAAGAACAGTTCAAGCTGAAAACCATCTGAGCTGTTGCGTTTGTTGGCTAGATCTAGCTCTGCATAAGTAGAACTAGGGAAAAACATACATTATAGCTTTTTTAAAAAAAATCGAACTGCATGTTTTATTTCTCTGTTAATTGCACTGTTTCTCCAAGCTTTTCCCCTCCCTTGTTCAGTGCCATATACAGTAACTGTTTCCTTAACTGTGAAACAGGAAAACTGTCATTGGAATCCATCCTTGTTGTATTAGAGGAACTCAGGAAAAAAGGTGGGTTATGATTTGTCTTAATGTTAAGATTCTTGGACTAAAATGTAGATGCAGTACTCATTTTAATATACCTGCTAGGAATTCATAGCTGATCTTGAAACAAAAGCAGCTTCCTTGCAGAAGCAGACACAAGGCAATATATGACATTTCTGTCTATGAATCTGTTTGAATTTTCATTTGTAGCCATATTTAATATTTTTTTTACATGCATTTCTACAGATAATTTTGTAAAGATGTTTAACAAGTAAACTAGACGACTGAGTTAATGGGCAAGAGGATCTCTTTACATAATTTATTTATTTTATTTATTTGCTATGCTTCTATACCGCCTCTCTCAGCCCGAAGGCGACTCGAGGCGGTGAACAAGCGGCAGCAAGTGCCCACATATAACATATCATAAGAAAGATTAAATGGACATTGTATATTTTTAAGCAGATCCTGATGTTTAAAGGAATTTATATTTCATCCCAGGTAATCTTGAATGGCTTGACAAGAACAAATCTAGCTTTCTGATCATGTGGAGACGTCCTGAAGAATGGGGAAAACTCATCTATCAGTGGGTAAGAACAAATCAGGCCATGTGGATCATGTTGGGCAACATCCCATAATGAACTCTGCCTCTGGATGTGGTTAGTAAAAGTCCTAGAGATCTATGAAAGTATGTTTGTACATCTCTATCCTGTGAAATGGCAGGCTAGACATTTGTGAATATCAGGAGACTTATCTCGCCCTTCCTCACCTCTGCTCTCTCTGTGCCCCTGTTCACAGGTGTCAAAGAATGGACTTACCAATTCAGTTTTCACGCTATATGAACTATCAAATGGGGAGGACACAGAGAATGAAGGTAGCTATATATCTAGCAGCTTTCACATTGTAGTCATGTGCAGAGACAGCAATCTCATGCTAATGCAAAATGTTCGGTCTTCCTTGCCTCTTTTTAGTCACTGGAGCAAACTCCATTTCCTTATTGGCCTTAATTTTTTTACTTGCTATTCTAATTCTTACCATGCTGATATAACCTACAGAATTAGAATACTCGTATCTTCAGTGGCTTCCCTGCACACCTGGTTAAATTGCCTCTTGTGTAGCTTGCTATTCTATGAAACATCCATGTTCGTTCTAGTGTATACTTACTGTTTCTCTCAACCAAGGCTCTTTCATCCTCTCCAGAGTTCCATGGTTTGGAGGAATCGATGCTGCTCCGTGCTCTGCAAGCGTTACAGCAGGAACACAAAGCCGAAATCATCACCCTGGATGATGGACGAGGTGTCAAGTTCTTCTAACCAAGATGCTGCTCTGGCTTTTCTAGCCTGACTGAGCAAACACATTTTCTGGGTTGAAGGGCTTCTCTATGCTCTGGTTTTCTTGCATTGAAGGCCGAAACATCAAAATGTTGTCTTGATGGCTCAGCATCTGACTCTGTGTTTCCCCTTGCTGTTGCTGCTGTAGCTTCCATTCCTTTGAGGGCTTGTGGTGTTAAATGATGCTTTGAATAGATCTATTGGGAAACCAGAGTATTCACTGGGTTGAGTCGACATGAAGCAAATTTTGGCTATTGATTTTGACCTTCCAACTGCAGGAACTTGCTGCTTGCAGTACTGAGCCACAATTTTGGGATCAAAAATACAGTTCCCCCCTCTTGTGGGCCAGGAGGCCACACAGACTGGGCTGTCCACAGTAGGATGAGATATTAAGGACTTTGGGTAAAAATTAAACAACACATTATTTACTAGAATAGTCCTGTGTGTTGGATTTTCTCTGTTTGTTGCTTAGGGGGTGCTTCAAGTTTTCATCTTGCCAAGTCAACCTGATACTACTATTATCCCCACACCAGATAGGTGGAGTTCAGCCCTATTCTTTCTTTAGCAGAAAGGAAACCCAAGTGCAATCCACATTTCACCAGATCTTGATCCGTGTGAAAAAGGGAGTCAAGTCCATTACACAAAAGTAAATGTGCCTTCTAATTCAGACTCATTTCATCTATCAAACCTTGAGTTCTACCTCAAAAGAACATACCTTTTGTGATTTTTAGCCAGCAGTCTCTTGAGGATTCATGATGGATAGCAAAATCATGCCTTCCTACGTTCAAGCTCTTTATAACATTATTTTCTCTATTTGCCATATTTCTAATAATCAGAAAACCAATAACCTTGAAAATTTTGTTGGCAATTTTATTTAGAGCTTTGTTGCACTTATGTTGCACTTATGTAGAGCTTTCATAGTAATATGCCTTCACTAACAAAATGTGGTTGAGGAAAAAGCAGATTAGAAGCGTTTAGAGCTGTATAAACGGTTTCTATGGCCATTTACACAGGGAGGCAAAGGACACATTTGGTAATAATTTTGAAGTGGGAGCAAAGCCTGCCTATGTCCCAGCAAAAGGAGAAGAAGCGATATCATGCTAATGTGTCTGCAGTCTGTTTACTTTCTCTTATCAGCCTTTTTGAGTTTCATGGGAGAAAGGAAACTGGCTGCACTTCAAAAGGGGTCAAAATGTCTCCCTGTCATTGAGAGTTGACAGGGGCAGGTTGGCTCTCATCCCAATGGTGCACCATTAGTGGACCCTCTATTTCAGGTGTTCTCAACCTATGGGTCCCCAGGTGTTTTGGCCTACCACTCCCAGAAATCCCAGTTTACCAGCTGTTAGACTTTCTGGGAGTTGAAGGCCAAAACATCTGGGGACCCACAGGTTGAGAACTACTGCTCTATTTCATCTTGCCATTCAATGGCCAGCTCCCTTCTTCTGACAGTACCCCACTTGGAGGCAAAGGGTTGTGTATGTCTCAGGCAATTGAAATAGGTCTGGCTGAGTTTTGCTCATTGCTTTTAGTCTGTAAACATCTCCTGGTATTGGTAATTCAGGAAAGCTTTCATAGCCTGATAAATTGGTGTAGGGTCCTCTGTATCACAAATACACTGAGTTATCTAATCTTGTGTCTTGTATTCCTACAATTTTCATAAACCGCAATCCTGAAAAATCCAAGAGCATATAATTTTTAAAATAAACTCAGATGCTAAGAAAAACACTCGCAAGATGGCATGAGTATATAATATTTTTATACTTTTTGACACTGTTCTGCTCAAGGATAATTTCCAGGCCTACGTGGTTAAGGAACAGTTCCCAAAACTGAGTCAACCGATTATCACTTAGGCTGCTTTACGATCTTACATAAAATTACTCAGACAAAGTATGAGTTGGGGAAAATAGCAAATTAAAAACAAGTGTGGAGTACTGACTTGTCTAATCCTTGGATCTGTTAATGAATTACAGGTTAAATGTTGAAGGATTCCTCTTTGGTTTTGAAAGCCAATTCAGTAATGATCACTAAATTTCTAATAGAAAAGCATACTTGGAAATAGTTAATCAGAGTAAGAAAATATGTTTTTTCAAATTATGTTCAGATAATAAAGGGATTGTTTCTGCTGTCAGATATGGTTGAAAGAGAACACCCAAAATAAACTAAACACCTTGTATCACCAAATTAGTTGATACAATACAATGTGTTTAGTACTGCTTTAATTTAAGACTGCCTTAGTCTTAAACTGCTTTAGAAGAGCGGAGTTGTTCCAAGTTGATAATATATTAGGGATGCAGCCAAGTTAAACTGGTTTTGTCATTATGCATTAATTGCCCTATTTTACTATAGCAGTTTAATTGTCTGCACCTTGCCACCCACCAGCCTTTTTGAGCCTCTGAAGATAACAAGCATTCTTGAGTTGAGTGAAACTTGACGGAAACTCATGAGGACTTTACTCCATGAAAGCAAACAGAACGGCAGATTGCTAAAAAAAAAAAAACCATAGAGGCCCAGGTACCTTGTTCATAAGAAAACAAACAGCCATTGTGAGCCTTGGCCTTTGACTGCTGAGACTGTGATTAGACTGTCTCCTTACGTTTTGAAGGAGAGAGATGTGTATGTGTATCCTGCACCCTTTTCAATTATTACCTGCAGGTGAGGCTTGCCTACATCCTGTTACTGCAGGCATGGAGAAGGGGTTTATTCTTCTGGTAGTCATTAACTTAATTTTCCTCAATTTCCAGTAACAAGTGAACGTTGTTGATAGCCAGGTAACCATTATCTTTTTCAAGCAGCTGAACAGAGGCAGGGAAAGACAGGCACATAAACACACATCCATGATTACAAACTGGTGGCAGAAACTGTGCTGTTCATAGTGGCACAACTGGTGAAATTTTCCAGTTTCTCCCTATGCGCATATTGTTTGCCAGACCCTACCACTTTACACTAAAGTCCTGTAATGAGTAATGGCAGGATCTTCACATTACAACTACCCCAGCACTTATTAGAGCTCTGCTAAAAAAGTAAACATTTTATCACTGCTGGGACAAAAGTATAGTGTTACAGTGCTATGTGTCCCATCCATTTAAAAATAAAATTAACCCAGAAAACATTTCAGTAAAAGTTAAAAGTCAATTGGGGAAAAAAGTTCTTCAAATGGTGCCCACTGAGAAGCCTATAATGAATGGATCCTGGGTGTTGTGGTGTTTTGCTAATATGTTCCTGCTTGCACCAAACCTTTAAAAACATTTCCAAAAGATGGAGGAGTATCCCATATGTGAAGCTGTGGTGATGGTGTTCCTCTTTCGTTCTTAAGACGTCGGACTTTTTGCTCTGAAAAATGACAGGAGACATTATATGGGGTGGGATGAAAATCAATGAATTACGTGGATTTCCTGGAATACAGCATGCTGATTTCTTGTAGAAACCCTAGTTTTTCAAGCCAAAGTTGTTCTGTGGCCTTTAGGGGGAGGTAGTGCACTGTTTGTAGCAATATCTCCTGCTAGCCATATCTGCAGCCCATCCTTTAGATCAGTGTTTCTCAAACTTTGGTCTTCCACATGTTTTGGACTTCAATTATCAGAATTTAACTGTTGTCTAAGCTGGCTGGGATTCCTGGGATTGAAGTCCAAAACAGCTAGAGGCACAACATTTGAAAACTGCTGTCTTAGAGAAATTTGGCATACTAATATTTCAACCAAATCTTATGGGAAGTCCTTGCTTACCGCCCCAGTGTTGGGACCAGGTTGCAGTCTTCTCAATAGTTTATCCATTCTCTGCTACTCTATGTTATGACTGCTTTTTGTTTTGTTAGCACTGCGGCTTTCTTACTTGGTATGTATATTCAAATCAGTGTGAAATTTACATCTTTTTCCACTGGCTTTTGGGCCTTGGTGTCTAGGCCTGTAGCTGTGTTTAAATTCATCAACTTTACATGTCTCAGAAGTCTGAAATTTCCTGAACAAGTACAGATGTTCCAATTAGAGATCCTCATTGAGAGACAATTGGAAGAGTTTTCGTTTGTTACACAAATAGCTATAGTCATACTTTTTCAACTGAAACATCTACTCAATTTTTTTTCTTTGAAGGACATTGTCCAATTTCTGCCAATATATCTTTTCCAGTATTTCTCTTGATATTTAGACACTATTCACATGTGCTGTACTTAAAGTACTTAAAGTAATTGAACTTTCCTTCTTGAATGTAACTCAAACTCACCTCTCTTCCTATGACCTAAAAAGACCCTTCTGCAAACCTTTGTTAAAATTTGCTTAATAAACCAGTTACATTATCAACACCTGTGTTGATCCTGAATTTCAAGCACGTATGGAAGGATGACATCACACAGAAAGAGGTGCTTCCTATGGATTTTAATACTGGGAAAATTTCTGAGAACTAAACTTGATTCAACTAAACTTGATTATAAGCCTATAATTGTGGGATTAAAATATATACTACATAACATCTATAAGTGGCAAAGTACCTCCAGGGTTCCTCAATGATGGAAGTAGTATCAATGGAACAGGGTAAAGTTGGGGTTCACTGGAGTTACTGACCTTTGCAGTGGTAAATAATGTACTGAAACATTGCAGAATTGGAGAATGATGAATCTAGATTAATTCCTGACCACCTTAAATTTTTTCTGGCTGCTTGAGTCCTATAGAAGTCAAGAGAATAAGGAAAATAGCCTGAATGGCATACATATCTCAAAAAAAAATTAGCATATTCCATCTGACCAAATATGCTAATTTTTTGGGACAGTATTTTTGGGTTTTCAGGAGCTGTATGCCAAAATCACCAGTAAAAAAACAAAAAAAGACCTGAAATATTTCAGTTGGTGTGCAATACATGAAAGTTTACTTGTTATCATTACATTATGAAAAACAATGAACTTTAGCGCTATATGCTAATTTTTTGAGAAGGACCTGTAGGAACTCTAGCCATTATTTCTACATGGTTGATACCTAGGTAAATAATCAGAGTGCTTGAGGGTATTTTTCTATTGATCTAATATAGCTAAGGGAGATGGATTAAACAAGAGACATGGCTAGCAACATAACTAAAACCTGAGTAAGTCAGTATTTCTGAGTGGCTGGGATACCAGTTTATTCCATCATTGGGACTGAAGAACCGGCAGCAAGGATGAGAATAATAAGATGTTGGATAACAATTCCCATCACTGCTAGTCAGCATAGCTAATTATGAGGAATGCTGGAACTTGAAGTTCAGTGGGGGCCCATTATATCTTCTCCTCTGCAGTAGTTAAAGGCAATTGATATTTAAAAACTTAAAGAGTATGGATGAATGCATCAGCATGAGAGGGATTTTCCTGTCTTCCTGGAGGGTGTGGAGCATTTTCCAAATTAAACTAGCTGCAGATGCAGTGCGAGCTGTACATGTGCTGCAACTGATGCCTAAAATCTTATTGATAAGGTAGAGAGAACTATCTGAACCGGGTGCTTTGAATGCAATTTTCCTGCTTCTTGGCAGGGGGTTGGACTGGATGGCTCATGAAGTCTCTTCCAACTCTATGATTCTATGAATGCTAGCAAAATTTAAGCTGAGCTGGAGCTGGTGAGCTACTTCAAACATCTTAGAAAATGGAACCAAACCAAGAAAAGCAGAGAGTAATGAAATAATACCTTAGAATGACATTGTTCCAGTGCTGGTTAGCTGTTTGCAGTGTTCTAGCTATAGAGAAAATGACCACAGAATTGCATTGGCGCCGCACAGCAAATTCAAGTACTTCCAAAGGAGGAAGAAAGCAATCAACCAGAATACAAAACTCAAGTATTATGATGACAAGAAAGAAGAAACACCATACTTTACTGCTTTCCAAATTGCAGTAGGAGCAGTGCTACTAAAAGAAGGAACAACCAGTGTCATATACTTCAAGAACATTGGTGCCAACTCATCAAAACTATAATAAGATAGAGAAGGGGGCTGTTTGCCAGTATCGCAAGCTGGGATAAATTTTGTCAGTGTATATATGGTTGGTTAGTCAGATTGGCAACAGACTGCAAACACTTAACATATTTGAGGAAATATGGATTTCATTTCTATGGGTAAGCTCACTACCTGGCTGTCACGATCACGGACCTGGCGGGCTGTAATCACACACACAGAGACGTACTGAAGGCTAACTACTTTGTGAGTATAAAAACAGTTCCAAGAGTAAATAGTCCAATAATATGCAATTATCAAAAGGTAATAAGCAAGTAGTCCAAAGTAACGTAGCAAATAAGCTGGAAGCGTGGCAAGGCTCCATAATCCAATGCGGATCAGGAAACAGGACAAGGCTCCGCAATCCAATAAAACTATAATAAGATAGAGAAGGGGGCTGTTTGCCAGTATCGCAAGCTGGGATAAATTTTCAAGCCAGTATATGGTTGGCGAATGATTACAACAGACTGAAACACTTTAACATATTTGAGGAAATATGGATTTCATTTCTATGGGTAAGCTCACTACCTG